>JAVJIF010003103.1:0-272968 GCA_038442645.1 Agave tequilana | reverse complement strand
AAGCCCGCGTCTCAGCATCAAGGCGCGTCAGCCCGAAGCCCGCGTCTCAGCATCAAGGCGCGTCAGCCCGAAGCCCGCGTCTCAGCATCAAGGCGCGTCGGCCCGAAGCCCGCGTCTCAGCATCAAGACGCGTCGGCTCGACACCCACGTCTCGGTTGCAACTACCCCGATTATGGCGCCATCCGCCGCCCATGTAGCGGGGAAGTTGCCCTCATCGTGGAGCACTTTTAGGGGGCACGATCACCCCTAAAAACCCTATAAATAGTCCCGTCACTATTGAAGGGGGGACGACAATTAAGGTCGACAATTATCGGAGAAAAGGCAGACAACAACAAAAAAAAGAGAGAGATCTCGACAGAGAGAGAGAAAACCTTCAGCGAGCTTACTGAGTACTAGCCGCTCTTCGCCTACCTCCTCTTCTAGAGTTTTGGTAGACGGAGCTGAGTTACTCCCTCTACCGACCGAAGAGAAGATCCCCGACGGTCCGAACAGTCATCCGGTCAACGGAGAACAAGATTCACTCTCCACCGCCACACGAAGAACCCAGCACTAAACAAAGGGGGAATTCAAGATTCAATATTCCCCTCCCTTGTAACCGGAAGATTAAGCCGGCTGTAATCTTTTCCATCTGATTCCAGGAAACGTTACACCAGCCAACCCCTCTCCGTGTCCACAAGAGATGGCGACTCCGCTGGGGACTACTTTCGTCACTGACGAACAGATCATGGCGCAGGATGATGTTCTCCATAAGGGGAAGATGGTCGAAACACTCGTTGTCGAGTTCGACCAGGCGAAGTATGAAGAGTTCCTCTCTTCTGGCTCCAAGAGCCCAAAGACCCGCGTCTGCCGCAGGGTCTCAACTGAAAAGCTACCGAAGCCCAATCTGAGGCTCTGCCGGGTGCCGATGCCCACTGTGCGAGACAAGTTCACGCGCCAACGCCTCCCAGAAGGCCCGCGTGACCTCAGGCACTGCTGCTGCGATCAACTCGTCGCGCAGAATACCCGCGTCAACGTCTCTTAGGAGACCCGCGTGGTGAACACTCTTGGTTCTATAAACCAGGATGTTGTTGGTTTCTCTCCACCTCCTCGACGCAACCGGAATGCTGAGCGTCGACAGAGGAGACGCGCGCGTCAACTCCAAGTCGGAACCGTTGGTTGTCTGACTGGGGGTGGACGCGGCGTACAATCTGATGCCTTGCCCGCACCTCGTCCAGTGCGTGAGATTCGCGTTTGGCGACCCAAACGCGAGACCCCTCAAGTTGAGTCCTCTGAGGACCAACTCATCAAACGCCAGGGTGAAACCTCCGCGTCTTTCAAACGCAGGAAGTACGCACTCGTAGGCGTGGGGCCCAGCAGCCCACTCTCTCTCAAGCAACTCTGCCTAAACGCATCAGGCAGCAACGCGAGACTCGCGCGCGCGCGTCATACAGCCGCGTCATGAGAGCCGCGTCCCTGAAGTCTGCGTCCAGGCTGAACAGCACATGACTGTCTCCCGTCTTCGACGTCGCGAGACCAGTCTCTTTAATCCCCCTTCCATGGATTTGAGGGATTATTTGACAAGGAAAAGAAGTGCCAATCAAGCCACTTCGTCATGCTGCTGTCAACAACTCATCCATATGCTCTCTGGATGCCATTATGGATCAGGCGTGCATCAGCAGTCCTTAATCAGACAGCTGACCCTGATTCCCCCGTCAGCCAAAAGAAGACGCTCCCATAGGAGGAGAACCTTCTCAGATGTTGAATACCCGGAGCTTACTGCAAACATGACTAGCAGAAGTAAGGGAAAACAACCAATGGTCAAACTCAGAGGAATCTGACTCTGAGCTGGAAGGGGTGTATCAACAGACTCGCACCCGGACAGGGGCCATTCCCCCAGTTGACTATAATGCCTTAGCCCGCGGCATTAGAATGGGTGATTCTCACTCTGCTATAGTGGAGTCGCAGGCTTCAAACTCTTCCGTCGAGAAGGAGGCTTCCGCCTACATGGCAGACACTCTTGAGGAGACGGCCAGGCGTTTAGAACAGACGCAGAAGCACCAGATGGATATAATCGCCTCTCAACAGAGATCCATTGACTCCCTCAAGCACATGCTTGAGAAATTGCTTGAAGAAAGAGCGAGATCTCCTCCTAGACGGCCGAAGGGGAAAGGGAGAAAGGGAGGAAGCCCACCCTCCGAATCTTCCGACGAGACACGACGATCTACCTCGGATGTGTCCAAGCCCTCGTCGCAGGCAAGAAGCGACCAAGACCAGGAGAAGACTCATGCTAAGAGGATGAGTCAATTGGAACGACGCCTCGAGGCCCTTGCCAATCGCAAGGACCTCCAAGAAGCTGGAGTGGTCCGGCCCTATCCGGCTGAGTGGGACTTAGTTCTATACCCTCCTAAGTTCAAGGCTCCAACCCTCAAAGCATTCGACGGGAAGGGGTCACCCAACCAGCACATCTACTACTTCAAATCCCAGACCGGGAATATGGTAGATAATGACGCCATCCTGGCGCGACTGTTCATTGGCACCCTGAAAGGGTTGGCTTTTGAGTGGTTTATGAAGCTCCGGAGGGTTCTATCAAGAACTGGGGGGATCTAGAGAAGCTGTTCTTGACACGCTTCTTCGAAGATGACTCCGAAGTCACGATGCCCACCCTTTTAGCTACCAAACAGCGGAGAGGGAGTCCGTTAAATCTTTCGTGGAAAGATTTCGGAACACGGCACTCCGGTGCCCAAGCGGTATGACCCAGGCCACCCTGGTGGAAACATGCCGCCACAATCTCCAAACTCACTCCTTGCTCAAATAGGAGTTGCTGAAAGCCGCACCTGGAAGCAGTTAGTCCAACAGGGTGAACAGGCTGAGGAGATTGTTGCCCGTGTCAAGGCAGAGGAAGGCAAGCTGCGGGCGGAAAGGTCGACAAGGCCGTGCACCGGCACCAGACACCTCCCTCCAGACGAAGCGGAAGGATAATTTGGCAACGGAGACCAAATCTCCCACCAAACCTCAAACAGGCAGGGCAAGTGGCTCTTCAAGCCAGCCACGCCCCAGCAAGCAGTATTCCTTCAAGGAGGAACATGTCGATTCGCTCTTCAAGCTACTCAACAAGAGCAATCGACTGAAGCTCCCTGAAATTAGGCGCCCGGAGGAAGTCGGCAAGACCGACAATCCCAACTACTGCATGTACCACAGGATGTTGGGACATCCTACCAAAAGCTGCTACGTCTTCAAAGACATCCTTCAGGCTTTGATTGATGCGGAGGTGCTCAAGCTCCGACCAGAGCAGAAGAAGGTCACGGCCAATGTAACGTCGGTTCTCCAGTTCGGGAGACAACCTCCAACGCCTGCGGGGTAACTCCTATTCCAAGAGGAGAATTAAGAGTGGTCAACACCAGACCCTCACCAGCAGCAGGAGAAGGGCTTGGTAGCCGTCCCTACACCTCAGGGGGAAACCATGGGGTCCACCCTGACCTCATCGATGAACAACAATGGACTACTGTGACCAACAGGAAGTCCAAAGGCAAGGCAAAAGCTTCGTCCTGCCATGTGGTATGTGCTTCCTCCCGAGAAGCAGAGGATGATGTTCCCTCGCTGACTGATTCAGAAGAGGAAACAATAGTCCTGGCCGCAGAGCCCAGCCAACCGATGGCGGGGACCCGTTCAGGACAGGCATACTTGAAGCAGTACGGCGAGACGGCAGCGGCTTCTCCGCAACCAGCCGTAGAATCAGCCAAGCCCTCCGCGAAGCCACCGGTGGCAAAGCAGAAGGAGACTCGGTTCTCTCGAGCCCTTCCAAAAGGTGCAGCGGAAGGATCCTCGACACCTTACCACTTCGATGTCTTGGCTCAACTAGCCAACATCCCGGTACGCATCACCTTGTATGAACTCCTGAGGCTATCAAAGTCAACCAGAGAGGCTCTGCAAGAAGCTCTGGCGAATGCTGAGGCCTTCGTGACCCAGGTGCCGAAGGAGGAAGATGTAGAGGATTGCCTCCACACTTCCCAGAATGCCCCCTGCATCACCTTCACGGCAGATGATATGCAGGTGAAAGGGAAACACGATCGACCCCTTACTTCACAGGTTACATCGGATCGTCTGAGGTGAACCGCATTCAGGTAGATCCAGGGTCCGCATTGAGCATCATGCCCCGCCGAGTCATGCAACACCTCGGCATCCCTACCCACCGTCTGAGCCCTACACAGACGACCATCTACGGGTTCAATGCCAACGGCACCCGTCCGATGGGGAAGATCAAGCTCAAGTGCCAGATTGGGAGCTCAAGTCGGAGGTGACGTGCTACGTCATCGATGCTGACACTTCCTACAATCTGCTGCTGGGACGACCATGGATTCACCGCAACTCCATCGTTCCCTCCACTCTTCACCAAGTCATGAAATACATTGACGCGAGTGGGAAGGTGCAAACGTTGGTTGCCGAAAGGTATCCGTTTAAGGGGGTCGAAAATTATTTCACGGACTCCCTCCTATATCAGGATCTGGTGATGAAACCCCGCAACTGGAGGTGCCAGACTCTGGTAATGAGGCTGACACTGAGCCCGAGCAAGAAAAGTGCCTGTGGGAGTTAAAACACATTTTTAAAGAGCACTAATAAGCTCGATGTTGATAATACCACCGACGATGCAGGCGGTTGGTATATTAATGAGAATCTAGACTTTGAATATTTTTCTGCGTGTGCATCCGATTCTATACCGTCGGATACTACTACCGATGTAGACGATGACATCTGGTCGGCAATGGATGCTTTGACATCATTGCATGTACCAGTAAAATCATCTTTCGGGACATACCAGGATAATGGCGATGCGCAGGAATCTATATTCTTGGTTCCGGCAAGACGAAAAGGCCAAAGACCAATACTTTTTGGGCGAATCTCGTCTGAACCAATGCCCGCGAAGAATCGGAAAGCGAGGAGGAATCCCTCAGCTCGACCATTATGAATCGAAAGCACTCAGAATGATGAAGCAAATGGGGTACGATATAACCAACAAGCCAGGGTTGAACTTCGGCAAAGGAAGGAGGACGCTACTTCGATCCTTTGTGCCAAAAGGGAAGGCCCCCGATTATTATCATCGGACGCGCAGGGGGTTGGGCTATGTATCAACTCCGGTCCCATCAGCCTCTAATTCTCAAGAACCGTCGAGCGACGATTGCTCTTCAGACACGTCATCATGGGAGTCAGATGTCAGTGTCGGCAACATCTTCAAAGGGCTTTCAGTAAACATGGTTTCAACAGGCCATCTGGAAGATGAAGTTGAAGAAATGATCCAACCTGATACAGATCCTTGGATCAAACATTTGAATGCTCTTTGGGATATCCGCTTTGAACAGCGCGAGCCACCTACAGATGACAAGGTTGTTCAGATCAACCTAGGAGATGAGACCAACCCAAGCCCATCTTCATAAGTGACGGCCTGTCGCCTCCAGAGAAGAAGGATTTAATATCTCTTGTACAAGAGTATATAGATGTCTTCGCCTGGAATTATGAGGACATGCCTGGACTTGATCCTCAAGTGGCTATGCATCGCCTCAACATCAATCCGGACATGAAGCCTGTTAAACAACAGCAGCGACGGTTCCGTCCAGAGATAATGGAGGCAATTCAATCAGAAGTCAGAAAGCTCATCGATTCTGGCTTCATCCGGGAAGAACAACATCCCGACTGGATAGCCAACATCGTCCCCGTCGCCAAGAAGAATGGGAAGATCCGGATTGCATCGACTTCCGTGATCTAAACGAGGCCTGCCCCAAAGACGAATTCCCATTGCCAATCACAGATGTCATGATTGACAATACTTGTGGATTCGAGCGAATGTCCTTTATGGACGGGTTCTCAGGATACAATCAAATCAAGATGTATCCCGATGACGAAAAGCATACCTCCTTCAGGACTCCTCTAGGGGTATATTGTTACACCGTCATGCCCTTCGGACTGAAAAATGCAGGGGCAACATACCAAAGGGCCATGAACGCCATTTTCCATCAGCAAATGCGGAAAACGGTGGAATGCTATGTCGATGACATCGCGGTGAAGAGTCGCACTAAAGGCGATCACATAGCAGACCTGAAGGGTGGTCTTCGACATCATGCGGGCTCATCAATTGAAGATGAACCCCACCAAATCCTTCCTGGGGGGTAGCCAGTGGCAAATTCCTAGGATTTGTTGTGACTTCCACAGGAATCTATTTGGATCCAGAGAAAGTCCGCGCTATCCAAGAGATGCAACCCCCCAGAAGCCTCAAGGAGCTCAGGGGATTACAAGGACGATTGGCGTACATCCGCAGGTTCATATCAAACCTTTCCGGGAGATGCCAACCCTTCGCCAAACTGATGAAAAAGGGTGTTTCATTCCTTTGGGACGACGCTTGTCAAAAAGCGTTTGAGGAGATCAAACACTACCTCACCCAACCACCAGTTCTTGCAGCTCCGGTGTCCGGAAAGCCTTTCCTGGTGTACGTCCGAGCAATGGATCATTCCCTGGGAGCTCTACTAGCTCAGAATGATGAACAAGGACGAGAACAGGCAATCTACTATCTGAGTAGAACAATGATCGGAGCCGAACATCGGTACAACCCGATCGAGAAGGAATGTTTGGCACTAGTGTTCGCCATTCAGAAAATGCGACACTATCTGGTAGGCCAGACTATAAATGTCATATCAAAAGTTAACCCTCTGAGGTTACTTATGACAAAGCCTTCTTCACTAAATGGCCGGCTGACAAAATGGGCCATATTGCTATCACAATATGAGATGCATTTTCTGCCACAAAAGGCTATTAAGGGGCAAGCGGTGGCGGACTTCTTAGCCGAACACCCAGATCCAAGGGCAGTCAAAGTCTACGAGGATCTCCCAGACGAAGTGGCCGAAGCCTACCTGACTCAGACATCGTTCGAAAGTCAAGTATGGCAACTTTTCTTCGACGGTGCATCAAGGACAAGCCCAAAGGGACACATAGTGGCGGGGGTAGGAGTGGTACTCGTCTCCCCACAAAATTATGTGATTCCCCGAGCTATCTCGTTAACCGAGCCCTGCTCCAACAATGTGACGGAATACAACGCTCTTTTGATTGGGATGCAATTCGCCGATGAGATTGGCGTTAAAAAATCTCGAGGCGTACGGTGACTCTAAACTCATCGTCAGCCAAGTTCGCGGAGAGTATGAGGCCAGACATGAAGATCTAGTACCCTACTACAACGCGACAATTCACATGGCCGAAAGGTTTTCAAACTTCTACATCGACCATGTACCGCGCAGGCAAAATGCACATGCGGATGCACTCGCATCCCTCGCTGCTTCCTTAGCTCTTCCAGCTGGAGCAATGGAGAAAGTATTCGTCTATAGCCACGACCTATACTGTCCAAAAATTCCCTCGGAGACTACCCGGGGTCAGCGGAAGATCGTCGCGGTAAAGAAACACTTGAAGTGTCGACCGCTTCAGGGCTTAAAGACTGGCGATTCCCCTACATTGATTTTGTCTTATACGGCATTCTGCCCGAAGACACCAAGGAGGCGGCCGCCATTCGGAGGAAAGCCCCCAAATTCTACTATAATGCGATTTCGCGAACATTGTATCGTCGATCGCATGACGGGGTCCTGCTCCGATGCCTCTCATCAAAAGAAGCCCAAGGAGTATTGAAAGAAGCCCACGATGGTACTTGTGGAGCTCATCAACCTGGCCCGAAATTGGCACATCGACTCCAAAGGATGGGTACTATTGGCCCAAGATGATTGCCGATGCTGTCGCTTATGCTAAGAGATGTTACGCCTGCCAAATACACGGCGATTTCATCCATCAAGCACCAGGGTACCTCCACTCAACGACCTCTACTTGGCCGTTTGAAATGTGGGGGATGGACGTAGTTGGCCCTATCAGCCCACCATCATCGAAAGGACATCGGTCATTCTAGCGATAACCGATTACTTCTCTAAGTGGGCCGAAGCTATCCCGTTGAAAGAGGTGAAATCTTCTAACGTGATCAAGTTCGTGAAACATCACGTTGTTTACCGCTTCGGTGTGCCTCGGCGTATCATCCATGACAATGGACCCCAGTTCATCAGCCAGGCTTTCCAGAGATTCTGCGCGAAGTTCAGAATCCAGAGTGTGTCTTCAACGGCATACTATCCTGCTGCTAACGGTCTTGCAGAAGCCTTCAACAAGACTATTGGCAAGCTTCTCAAAAAGTTCGTCTCGAAAAGTCAACGAGACTGGGACGACAAGCTGGGTGAATGCTTATGGGCCTACCGCACAACGGTGCGAACCCCAACTAAAGCCACGCCATTTTCTTGGTATACGGATGCGAAGCCGTCCTTCCACTGGAAATTCAAATTCCCTCTCTACGCGTCGCCTTGACAGCGGAAATGACAACTGAGGAGAAGCATCAGCAGCGACTCCAGGAGTTGGAAGCCTTAGACGACAAGCGTTTGCAGGCCCAACAACAAATCGAGCTTTACCAAGCTCGTATCACCAGAGCCTTCAACAAGAAAGTTAAAATGCGAACTTTCAAGAAAGGCGACCTTGTCTTAGCTGTCCGAAGACCATGGTCATGACGCACAAGACAAAAGGAAAATTTCAGCCCAAATGGGAAGGACCATTTGTAGTAGAGTCAGTCTACTCAAATGGATCATATCGCCTCATAACTTCAAATGGCGATACACTCATGATGCCGATCAATGGCAAATTCTTGAAGAAGTACTATCCTTAATAGTACTCTTCTTCCGATCAAGTTAAAAGTACACCTCTGATCAAACATCCGACGCCCTCGACGGCTAAGGATAGAGGGAAATGTTGGCCTTTAAGCCCAACATAAGTCCTCGACAACTCACCACGCTGAGGGGAATAGCATGGCTAGCCCAACTCAAACGGTAGTTGGTAAAGGCACGTCAAATCCGTTGATAGCTGAGGGTTTGCTAAAAATCCTAAGTGGACTCGAGTCCACTCTTTCCTCCAAAGTCCCTTACCAATTCTCATCCATAGAATGGTAGGACCACAAAATGCAATCATTACTACGTTAACACTATACCTCTGGTAATGAATACCCTTTGTCGGGTATAAACTTTGCTTGTTAACTCTGCATAGAGTAACAAACTCTCAAATTTGCCAAGTTAACACTATACCTCTGGCATTTCAAATTCCACTTGTCAATTCTCATCAATAGAATGACAGGTCCTCAAATTGCTCTTATCACGAGCCAATTCTCGTCAAGTTAACATTACACCTCTAACAAACTACTGTTTAAGTTAACATTACACCTCTAAACAGTACATCGAGTGCCTGTCAAGTTAATATCACACCTCTGATAGTCACCTTTCTTCAGACTTCCGTATCGAAGCTGAAATGGACGATGCCAAGTTAACACTACACTTCTAGCATCCGAGTCATCGCTAAGTTCAACAATACACCTATGGCCATGACTGTTCCTCGACTTCCTCGTCTAAGTCGAGATGACCAATGCCAAGTTCAACATCACACCTCTAGCATTACCTCACTGTTAAGTTAAACATTACACCTATGACAGTGACATTCTGAGTTAAGTTAATATCACACCTCTGACTCACATCCTTGTCAAGTTAACACCACACTTCTGACAAGACTATCCCCAACCCGTTAAGTTAATATCACACCTCTAACGGTAAAAGCTTTACTAGATTCCTCGCGGGTCTAGTTTCACTTGTTATTCTCTTCAACAGAATAACAGGTCCACCTAAAGACATTGTTAGGTTAACATTACACCGCTGACAATGTTTTATCAAATTCCCCAGCTGACCTTGAATCAAATCAATCCTAGACACTTGACAAAAGTTCACTTTCTCTGGGAGTACGCATTCCCCTTGTCACTTTCTTTTATAAAGTGGCAAGTCCACCAAATCATTCTTTTGCTTCTAAAACAAAACATTCAAGACAACAGAAAGAGGCAAAAAGAAAAGTGTCACTTTTATTGATATTCAAGCATATGAAAGTGATACAAAACGCTCTCTTATACAATAAGGTTGAGTGTTACAATTAAGGAGTACAAAGAAGTCTCTCTCTCTCTGAGGCCGTACTCACTCCTTGAAGCCGCATCTGATCCTAAGTGCATGATGTCTGAAGAAGTGCCAAATTGTGGCGACTGTCGGAACCGATTGCACTTTAATGCACGACGCCAACTTCGAAACCGCCCTAGCTGATTAAGCTAAGAGCAATGGTGTTCTTGAGGTCCGGTGGCAACAGAAGGTCCTGCAACCCTTCGTTCAGGCGCGTCTCTTTCCCTAGCAGACCATCCAACAAACATGGAGTCACTCCTGGGGTGAGAGAGGAAGTTTAGGAGTCATCACAAAGGATGCTACCCTCCACTAGGTCCAGCGGCAGCAGAAAGTCCTGCATTCATCACCATCCCTTTCCCCAGCAGGCCATCCAACGGAATGTCCTTGATGTCACTTCTGGAGTAGGGAGAGGAAGAGGATCTTTCCGCCACCGTAACCGCCGGAACCTCCTCGCCGTCATACTTGACCTGACCATCTCTTGCCATCAGGCAAGAGTGGTGCAGGAGATCTGAAGAGTCCTTGGCGAGATTTGGGTCCTCGTCAGAGATATAATTTACTCTCTTACAAACGACGAGGACCATAATTTACTCTCTTACAAACGAACATCGAGCAAGCTCGCCGGTTGAAGCACTCTTCCAGGAGACCAGCGAACCTGCAAAGAACAAATAAGAGAATCAGAAAATCTGGAACTTAGAAAACTAAGTAACAGACGCGGCAGTCATTGAAGACTTCAGACGCGGAAATGATCTGCACCGCGTCAGCAGAAACAGACGCGAGTCAAAACTGTGCCACGCCCAGGATTCAAACGCGGTCTCAGTTTGCACCCGCGTCTAATGTACTAGACGCGAAAGACTTCAAACGCCGAAAATTGCCATCTCTCTGTTGGGTGAACAGGAGTGCAAGATTCAGGTCTGAAACGCGCCAAGGCAATAGCCATGAGCAAAGCCAGCGTCAAGAGCCCGCGTTCAGAAAAGTTCAAGTCACCAGCACAAATTCCAGAATAAGAATGCACCAGAATTCATTCGGATGCCTATGCCAAAATCCAGGCTATGGACATCATCGGGGTGACATACCAGCAGAAACCTCTATCCAGAGTTGGCCTCCCTGCATCCAAACGCAGGTGCACCAGATGATCCAAGAGGTTTTCCTCCTGAAGAGACCAAACAGAGGCATGAGAGCTCTGGGTCATCTTCATCCATGGGGTCACCTTCATCCATGAAGACGGTTCTCTGAAAGATAATTCAAGGCGAGACTTCTCTCGGAGCAAAACAAATGAAAACAGTCTAAGTTGGATTGTTGAAGAGGGAGAGGGTGCACTCTATTTATAGGCAGTCCCTAATAACTGTCATTAATGGGGCATCAATCGGAACCGTCGCGCACAACTGTCAAAGCCCAATCAAAAAACGGACGCGTGGAACGCTGCTTTGGAAACCGTCGAAGTGCGCCGGTTTTTTTCAACCGCCAGCGTCGGTTCTGCATGCAAGAGCATTAACGCCTAAATCCATTGAGAGACCGACGCGTGGACAACTGCCTTGGGAAGCAACGGATGACCCGGAACCCCAATCGACAATGAAGACGACTTGACGTTCAAAGATCTCCTAAAATCTTTTAAGTCAGACTGCATTGAACGCAAATGGGAAAGTCGCTCGAGGCTGCGTATCCCGTGTCTGATCGATCCGCGTCTTTCTTAGCAAGACAGATTCGCGTTATTCAGAGCCGCGTTTCACTCTGTGATTGACGCTGCGTCTCACTCCATGGACTGACGACCGCGTCTCACTTTATGGATCAATGCTGCGTCTCATCAGAAGACCGCGTTTCGCTCTGTGATTGACGCTGCGTCTCACTCTGTGATTGACGCTGCGTCTCACTCCATGGACTGACGACCGCGTCTCACTTTATGGATCAATGCTGCATCTCATCAAGAAGACCGCGTTTCGCTCTGTGATTGACGCTGCGTCTCACTCCATGGACTGACGACCGCGTCTCACTTTATGGAGCGTCTCACTTTATGGATCAATGCTGCGTCTCATCAAGAAGACCGCGTTTCGCTCTGTGATTGACGCTGCGTCTCACTCCATGGACTGACGACCGCGTCTCACTTTATGGATTAATGCTGCGTCTCATCAAGAAGACCGCGTTTCACTCTGTGATTGACGCTGCGTCTCATCAAAAGGACTTAGTAAATCTAAGTTCCTGTGGACTGACGACCGCGTCTCACTTTATGGATCAATGTCGCGTCTCATTAAGAAGACTCAGAGTCAAGGCCGCGTTTCATTAACAGAACTTAGTCTTACCTAAGTGCCAGTTACCAAGGAGTTGGATTCGCCTACAGCTGAGCAAAGAAGATGGAGCAAAATTTTTCAAACTTTTATTATAAACAGTAAAAGTGGATACAAACACTCTAAACAGAGTGTCCTCTTCTTTACAAAAAAGGGGGAAAAGAAAAGAAGGCTAAATGTCCTGGTTCGCCAAGGTACGGATTTGTTCCCTAAGGCGGTGAATCTCGTGTTGGCGCGTCCTTTCAGCTTCCATAATAGCCCGGTCCCGCAGCTCCTCTTCGGATAAGAAATTTCTTGCGGCCAGCTGCGCCCGCAGAGATTCCACCCTGGAAGAATGTAGAGACAGACTCTCTTCAGCTCGCACCCTAGCAGCTTGTTGCTCCTCTAGCTGCTTCTTGATGATAGCAAGCTTTTCCTCATTGAGCGCAAGCACCACTTCTGCCTTGGCAATGGTGTCCCGAGCCCTGATGATGACTTGCTCTGTGCTCTGCATGACAAGCTCGGATTCCCTTGAATCGCCAGCTAGTTTCTGACATTCAGCCTGGGAATATTCGAGATTGCGGATCTCTGCAGCGATTTGTGCCTCCGCTTCCTGTCGCTCTCGTTCTTGAGCAGCTAGGAGCCTAGTCAGGGTGGCCTGGGCCTCACTAAAAGAGCCAGCATCTTCCAAAGACTCCAGCTCCTGCAGGTAGTCTCCCAGTTGCTCTACCACCCGTAGACACGCCTTGGCAAGTGAAGGGCCTCCGGTCAATTCGACGTTCACGACCAGATTTTTAAGAAGCGTCTGGGCAAATTGGAACGAGCTGTTTCCACGTAAGATGAGATCAATACATGATCCCATCGAAGCGAAGAATTGCTGCACCATCTGACGTGCCAGTTCCCCCATGTCTTCACCACCTAGGAAGCTTCCCGACCCCTTTTCTGTCACAGGATAGGGGATATAAGGCGGATCTTCTCGCACAAGAGTCGTGCTGGCCGTCGAGACAACAAGAGCTGGACCGGCCGCTGACGCTTCCGGAGGTACTACCTCTGCAGGAGCCTCCACGACCAATGAGGGAGTAGTAAGCACGACCTCCTCAGAAACCTCCACCGAGACCTGAGCTGTATGGCCTTCTGGAAGGGTGCCAACCATCGGACCCTCCACCTGAACTCCCTCGGTCCTCTCTGCAAGTTATCGCGATGTTAGCCACGATGATAGAAGAGCTAAACATTTAAAGCATCAGAGCTGCCTTACCAGGTTGGAGGTCCGGAGACGTCAAATCCTGCGGAGCGGAAGTCTCCTCGGCTTCAGCAATAACCTCCTCGCCTGGCAGAGTGAGAGCCTCCTCAGCCTCAGTGGTTACTTCCTCTTCTGGCAGAGTGGAAGGCTCCCCAATTTCAACAGCTGCCCCTTTGAGGGTATCTCAGCAGCCGAAACCTCAATCCCCTCGAGCCGGGTCAACTCTTTCACCATCTCCTCGATACGCGAGGAGGTTGTAGCCTCAGCATCTTCGGTTGGCCCTGCAGCATAAAAGAAGAATGTTAGAACATCCTCTTCAATATGCAAAGAGAAAATTAGACAGAAAACGGAAAGAATACCTTCAGTAGGGATAATCGCCAGCGATGGTGCAGTCGATGGCTCACCCTCATGTATTTCCTCCTCCGAGATGTGGAAGAATTTGCTCTGATCAGGAAGAGCGGGTTCATCGCCATAGTCGGTCTCGTCTTCGAAGTCACTTTCCCCCGATAACGAAGAAGACGACAGAGCAACGCGAGGAAGCTCCGCAACAGGAGCCTTACCTCCAATCACCCCAGTGGTAGGACTAGGGTCGACTGTCCTAAGACTGGAAATGAAGATGCTAGGAGACCCCGGCTGCTGTGCCTCGTCTCTCCCATCATGAGCAGAAGAAGGCTCGGGTTGAGCTGAGAGGCCTGCAATCTCAACATCCCCTCCAGTCATTATGTCAACCTCCAGTGACTCGTCATCTTCGGCGGCGGTGGACTCTTCAACAAGCTCCCCTTCCTCCACGGTCTTGCTGCGCGACCTAGGAGCACGGACTAGGGTGGGGAAATCTTCATCCTCCGACGGTTCCTCAACCTAACAGGGACGTCTTCAGGAGGAGCCTCAACTCCGGCAGAGATGTCTCCGGATTGAGAGACTTCAGCCGTTAAGTCCCTCCGAGCCTTCTTTGGGGCAGGCTCAGCGATAGAAGCAGAGCGTCGATGACGCTTGCTCGCCAACTGCTTAGACCTCCTGGCCCGCGGCTCCTCCCTCCTGGCTGGTGGCTCCACCTTGTCGCTGGTAGCTCTGCTCTTGCCGGTCGCGGCTCCGCCCTCACTGCTGGGGCTCCCTCCTCGATCTTCGCCCGACCTCCTTTTGGGCCTTCAGGTACTGTTCTACGAGTTTCGTCGGTTTACTAGAATCAGTCCTGGCCTCGAGACTTGCATTGATGCTCTCAATGCATGAAGACGCCGGGAAAAAGTCTGGCGTTTGGATGGCTTGAGAGTACCAAGTACAGAAGCTGAAACTCGTACGGCACTTGGCCCCTCGAGAGGTAGACGAAAAGATACTCCCGTCCCTCCAGCCACACTATAGTACCAGGCCCGAGCACCCTCGAACAGGTTCCCTTCGAAGGCAAGCCTAGCATTGGGGTTCCCGACATAGAGCTGATCATAGCCGAACTGTCGAGCGAAGCGACTCGGCATGTACGGCTCAATGGTACATGACGTCCCCTGCCGGAAAAGCACATATCCGGGCCGGATATTTAGCAACCACCAGAAGGCCCCCGCGGATAACCTCGTGAAGTCATCTGGGCCAACAGAATCAACAAGTAGATCCCCGAAAGATGCATCAGGGATCTGGAGGAGGCAGCGATTGAGCTGGTAGTTTGCAGGGTCTGAAAGGCACTTCCGGACATAATATATGTAAGGATCACGCCATTTTGAACCCTCCAACCGCTGTACGAAAGGGACAGAATTCTCCCTCCAACGCGCTGCCGTCATCAAAGAAGGGCAATGCATCACGTACCAAGCAATAAGGTACGTGTATGGCAGCTCGACACGAGGATTGGGACGCTTCACCGTCGGACTCCCCTCTGAGTCAACATACAGCTTTCCCTCGGAGTCTGCAGTTTTTGGTGGCTCGCAGAAACTCTTAGTGAGCGCCCGCAGCCCGCTCTGAATACCAGCCGCCACGGCCGGGAGAAGGGCTATGGGGTTCCCATGAGCCAGGAGCACCGCCGGGTACACCACGTCAGCAACAATGACTTCATGCGGCAGTGTGGGCACCACACAGCACTTCAGCCACAGCATCAGAAAGCCCGCCAACAGCGCCCGATCGGAGATAGGAGTCCGGGCTTGATGGTGAAAGCTTTCAAAAACCAAGTCAGGGTCGAAACCGTCCTCGTTCGACTCCGTGGTGTAGAAGCTGTTCGGAGCCTGGTCGATCCTGTCTTCAATCTCCCTGTCAGAGCTGGGATCCAATCGGGTTATCCGATGGTCTTTGGTGTTGACATTATTAAACAAGTAACTGGCCCAAGACAGTTGCTTGACCCCCTGCGACTGCCATTTGGTTATCTGGCCGCAAATGTGGAAGTGACATAGCACTTCCCAGTAGGTCTCATATATGAGGGGAAACTCCTCCTTCACATAGCGAAGCTCCACAGCGGTCGGGACATATTCCTCATAGGGAATATCCCCTGTCGACAGCCCCGAGACCTCGTGCAGCTCGTGCAGAGCAAGGCCCATCTCTCCGACCGGAGTGAAGAATGTCCCCGTCGAAGGATTATAACGCTCTAGAATCCCGAAGAAGTTCTGAGAGCTTTGAGGGATCCCCCACTGCACGGCCCTGACTGCCGAGTACAGCCCCACGCGCTTTAGCAGGCCCCCGAGCTCGGTAAGGACAAAGCCGACCATCCTGCCCCACCAATAGTTCTCCGTGGAATGGACCCACCCCGGCGCACGGAATCCAACCGGGTAGTCACCCTCCGCCTCCATGAAGGCGTTGAGGAAGGTAGTGCCAAGTTGTGGTATCTCCCCAGCTGGAACCTCAGTCCTGCGCGACCCAGGGAAAAGGCCGATAACTGACCTGTCATGGCTATCATGACGGTATACTTTGTGGGAGCCCAAATCACCGAGAGTGACCTCGGGAACATATCGAGCAAGGTCCCATTCCATCTTCCGCGGGACGGACATATGCTGGAAGTAGGACAGCGGGAACATCCTCTCCATGTCTGGAAGAAAGAATCTTCCACCCTTTATCTGACGGAGCCATTTGTAAGTCCGTCATATACGCAATGGCCGCCATCGTGGATACGATCTCCGAAGAAGAAGGCAGGCTTCTCCAGTTTGATGCCAGCATCCGTTGCAAATGCTGCATCAGTCATGAGCACCCGAAGAGTCCTCATGTCAACATTTGAGAGCCTCTCTCTGCGATCCGGTGATTTGTCAGCAGTCACAGGAACAGTCCTTTGCAATACAAAAGTCAAATCCCGGTCAGCACCACCTACATGACCAAAGTGGCACTTCTTGGCGAGTGAAGTAGCAGGGCGTGGTGCTGCAAAAAGAAAAGGACACTTAGTTAGATACTCTATCAAAAGCATAGAGAAAAAAATGCTAAGTGTTCATAATCCGAACGCAGAAGAGACACTGGACGCAGGAGTTATAAAATCCGCGTCCAGACCTGCGCATCAACGCAGAAGAGACACTGGACGCAGGAGTTATAAAATCCGCATCCAGACCTGCGCATCCACGCAGAAGAGGCACTGGACACAGGAATTATCAAATCCGCGTCCAGACCTATGGGATCGGCGTCTCCACAACATTCTCTTTGATGTCACTTCTGGGGTGCGAAAAGAAGGGAGTTATCCACCTTAACCTTTCCACTACGATAATCGCCAGAAGTTAAGGAGGGTAACCCCCTTCCTTTACATCCCCAGATGTCGAAGTACTTGGACTCGGGTGCCAGATTCATCAAAATCAGCAGCTGATGAAACAGAACGCAAGGATCAAATCCGCGTTCTGTAAACTAAGTCCGCGTCTGAACCCTTCACAAATAGAAAATATTCTAAGTGAAGAATCTGAAGCGCAGGACTCAAGCGCGCGAGGGTCCAAACCCGCGCCTCGGTTATCATCCCAAAGACTGCGTCTGGGAATCAAACACGATCTGAAAATCACGTGTTAAGTGTTCTTAAAAGTTCTTTGAACTTTCTTTAATGGCAAAACTTCCGCCTAAGAGGTCTTTACCTTGGAGACCTGGGAGAACGACGTCCTGTGCAGCGGAGGAGCCGCCCTCTGGGCCTCGGCGACGGTCGCCTTTGAGGACGATGCAGTTGGCTTAGTCTTGGGTGCCATTGATGTTCAGAAATCTGAGCAAGGAGATGAACAAGTTCAAAGATGAACAGAGAAGGAAATTCTTTTTCTCAGCGAGTGCGTTCGGAGAAGAAGATGCATCTCTCAAACTGTTGCCTTTTATAGGCACAGGGATTCGCGAAGATACGCGGCGCGTGGCCGGTAGACGCTGCAGCGAGTCGCTGCTTGACGCGTGTAACCAAATCGTTTCTGAACGGAGAAGATCATGCGTCGCAACCCCGCCTCGAGTCAGCAGTCGACACGTGGAGCAGTTCATTTAATGAACCAGGAAATCCGCGCGCCAAAAGGCGAAATTTCGCCGGTTCCCTAGGCCAGCTGGCGGCGTAATCATGACATGGCACAGAATTCGCGCCCAAAAAACGCACCTCCTCGATGGACATGCCACGTCAGCCTCTCCATGAATGCATTTGGAAGGTCGCGTCTCTCTAAGAAAATCGCGTCTACCTTCTGAAGATCAGTCGCGTCTCCATTGCCAAAGGACGCACGATTACAGAAATCGCGCCTTTACAGCAGTACCATCTCTGCTTTTTGAAAAAGAACCTGCGTTTGGCCTCCTGCTTCTGCAAAATCAGTTCAACAGTACACTGACGCAAGCAGACGACCAACCACTCCTGGCTTAAAGCACGCCAGTGACAGACTAAAAGCAATCGGGGAGGTTTAGACTGTGCATCTAGACACTCAACATGATCAACCCTGGGGGCTTCAAAGAGTTCAACAGTACACTCACGAAGACCAACTCCAGATAAGATCAAACCCGGAGCATCAACAGCCTAGTCATGAAGGCGAACTCAGCTAGAGTCCAAAGTATTTCGAAATCCGTCCCGGTTAACTGCGAAATGTCGAAAACTTTGGAGGGGGTTCTGTAGGCTGTCTAAAAATCACCAAGACAAGCCACCAAAACACAGAGATCCAAGATCCAGGCGCAAGGCTAAATATGACAATCAAGACGCGAGAGATAGCCCGCGTCTCAGCATCAAGGCGCGTCAGCCAGAAGCCCGCGTCTCAGCATCAAGGCGCGTCAGCCAGAAGCCCGCGTCTCAGCATCAAGGCGCGTCAGCCCGAAGCCCGCGTCTCAGCATCAAGGCGCGTCAGCCCGAAGCCCGCGTCTCAGCATCAAGGCGCGTCGGCCCGAAGCCCGCGTCTCAGCATCAAGACGCGTCGGCTCGACACCCACGTCTCGGTTGCAACTACCCCGATTATGGCGCCATCCGCCGCCCATGTAGCGGGGAAGTTGGCCCTCATCGTGGAGCACTTTTAGGGGGCACGATCACCCCTAAAAACCCTATAAATAGTCCCGTCACTATTGAAGGGGGGACGACAATTAAGGTCGACAATTATCGGAGAAAAGGCAGACAACACAAAAAAGAGAGATCATCGACAGAGAGAGAGAAAACCCTTCAGCGAGCTTACTGAGTACTAGCCGCTCTTCGCCTACCTCCTCTTCTAGAGTTTTGGTAGACGGAGCTGAGTTACTCCCTCTACCGACCGAAGAGAAGATCCCCGACGGTCCGAACAGTCATCCGGTCAACGGAGAACAAGATTCACTCTCCACCGCCACACGAAGAACCCAGCACTAAACAAAGGGGGAATTCAAGATTCAATATTCCCCTCCCTTGTAACCGGAAGATTAAGCCGGCTGTAATCTTTTCCATCTGATTCCAGGAAACGTACACCAGCCAACCCCTCTCCGTGTCCAACAGCTTACCCTTATGACTGGACTATTAATGCTCCGGGTTTGATCTTATCTGGAGTATGGTCTTCGTGAGTGTACTGTAGAACTCTTTGAAGCCATCAGAGTTGATCGAGTTGAGTGTTTAGATACACAGTCTAAACCTCCCCGATTGCTTTAAGTCTGTCGTGGGTGCACTTTAAGCCAGGAGTGGACAGTCGTCTGCTTGTGCCAGTGTACTTTTGAACTGATTTGCAGAAGCAAGGACTGAACGCCAGTTCTTTTTGAAAAGCAGAGATAGTACTGCTTTAAAGACGCGACTTTCATGGGGTGCATCTTTTGGAAATGGAAACGCGACCGATATTCCATTGGGCAGACGCGATGCTAGGCCGGATTGGAAGGACGCGAACTTCAGAGAGACGCATCCTTTTGAGTAAAGACGCGACTTTCTGGATGCGACTATGGCTGTGCTGACGGGGCACGTCCATCGAAGAGGCGTGCTTGTTGGGTGCGAATCCGTGCCATGTCATGAGTGCACCGCCACTTGTTCTGGGGAACCGACGGGACATCTCTTTTGGCGCGCGAACTTCCTGGTATATTAAATGAGCTGTCCACGCGTCAAGCGGTGACTCGATGCCGAACCAATCGAGCCACGCGCCGCGTATCTTTGCGAATCTTCATGCCTATAAATGGCAACAGTCAAAGAGATATCTCTTTCGTCTCGAGCGCATTTGTTAGGGTTTTTTTTCTAAAAAAGGAGTCTTCTCTGTCTCTTTTCATTTCTTCATTGTCCATCATCGGATTCTTGATTAACGATGGCACCCAAGGCCAAGCCAACCGCATCATCTTCAAAAGCGGCCGTCATCGAGGCCCAGAGGGGCGGTTCCTCCGCGCAGGAAGCCCCAATCTCAGGTATAATGCCATTAGGCTTAAACTTCGCCATTAATGGAAGTTCATGGAGTCCTAAAAATCCCTCTTTTAAAGGAGAACCGTCAACACAGAATAGAAACCATGTTTGATTCTCAGACGCGGTCTTTGAGTTGATAAACAAGGCGCGGGTTTGATGACCCCACCGCTTTTATCCACTTGGGGATGCGCTTTTTTATTGGATATAGAGCGCCAGAAAGCCCTGCACTTCGGATTCTTCACTTAGAATATTTCTAATTGTGAAGGGTTCGGACGCGGACTTGATCCTTGCGTTCTGTGACATCAGGTGCTGGTCTTTTATGAATCTCGCACCTGAGTCCAAGCACTTAGAAATTTTCATAAGTCTTGGATTTCAAAATGCAGGCTCCCTGTTGGCCTCACGGTCGCGGATTTCAGGTCTGGACGCGGATTTTGACAATTTCTGCATCCAGTATCTCTTCTGCGTCTGAACGCGGATTTTCGGGCCTGGACGCGGATGTTGACAATTTCTGCGTCCAGTATCTTTTCTGCGTTTGGACTATAGACACTTAACTTTTTCAACAGATTTCTGATTAAGTGTCATCTTCTTCTGCAGTGCAACACTCTTCTGCCCCACTCTCCAAGAGGCGCCACTTCGGGCACGTAGGTGGTGCTGACCGTGATTTGACCTTTGTGCTGCAAAGGACTGTACCTGTGACTGCTGATGGGTCGCAGGAGCGCAGGAGGAGGCTCTCCAATGTTGACATGGCAACCTTTCGGGAGCTTATGACTGATGCAGCATTCACAACGGATGCTCGCGTTCCGCTGGAGAAGCCTGCCTTCTTCTTTGGAGACTGTATTAGCGAGGGCGGCTATTCCTTGTATGACGGAGATTATAAATGGCTCCGTCAGATAGGGGGTAGAAGATTCTTTCTCCCAAACATGGAGAGGATGTACCCGTTATCTTATCTTCAAACACATGTCCGTTCCTCGGAAAATGAAATGGGACCTCTCCCGATATGTCCCTGAGGTTACTCTTGGCTACCTAGGCTCCAAAAAGGTATATCGCCATGATAGTCATGATAGGGAGGTTCTCGGCCTGTTTCCAGGGCTGCTCAGGACTGATCACCCAGTTGGAGAGACACCAAAACTTGGCACCACTTTCCTCAACGCGTTCATGAAAGTGGGGGGTGATTTTCCGGTCGAGTTCCGTTCGCCCGGGTGGATCCACTCTACTGAGAGGTACTGGTGGGGTAGAATGGTGAGCTTCGTCCTTGCCGACCTCAGAGGCTTGTTGGATCAAGCGGAATTGTACCAAGCAATCAGGGCCGTACAGTACGGTATCCCACCGAGCTCTCAAAACTTCTTTGGGATCCTGGAGCGTTACAATCCTCTGACGGGGACATTCTTCACTCCGGTCGGGGAGATGGGTCTCGCCCTGCACGAGTTCTATGAGGTCTCGGGGCTGGCAATGGGGGATTCTCCCTATGAAGAATACGTCCCAACCACTGAGGAGCTTCACCTTATGAAGAAAGGGTCTCCTCGAGTGTACGAGACTTACTGGGAGGTGTTATGTCACTTCCACGTCTACGGCCAGATAACCTCTTGGAGGGCGGGGGGAGTCAAGCAGCTGTCTTGGGCAAGCTACTTGTTCAATGGCGTCAACCAGAAAGACCGTCCGGTGACCCGACTGGCTCCCAGCTCCGACGAGGAGATTGCCGACAGGATCAAGGCTTCTGTAGACTCCTACACCACGGAGTCGAACGAGGATGTTTTCGAGCCTGACACGATTTTCGAAAGCTTCCATCATCAAGCTCGGATCCCTATCTCCGACCATGCACTGTTGGCGGGCTTCTTAATGCTGTGGTTGAAGCGCTGTGTGGTGCCAACGCTGCCACATGAAGTCATTGTTGCCAGCGGTGCTCCTGGCTTATGGTAGGCCCATAGCCCTTCTCCCGGCCATGGCGGCGAGTATTCAAAGCGGGTTGCGGACGTTAACCCAAAATCTGTGCGAGGCAGGGAAGGCCGTCGACTCCCATAGCAAGGTGATTGTTGACTCGGAGGGGAGGCCGACGATAAGGCGCCCCAACCCTCGGGTTGAGCTTCCCTACACGTACCTAATGGCTTGGTACGTTATGCACTGTTCCTCTCTGATGACGCCGATGTCTTGGTGTGAGGGGTTTATTCCTTTCGTGCAGCGGTTGGAGGGTTCAACTGGTGTAATACTTACGTGTATTAAGTTCGAAAGTGCGTCATGTCGGCTTCGAACTACCAGCTTAATCGCTGCTTCCCCGCGATTCCTGGTGCATCTTTCGGGGAACAATTTACTGACTCCGCAGGCCAAGATGACTTCACGAGGCTATCAACGGGGGTTTTCTGGTGGTTGGTCAACATTCGGCCCGGGTATGTGCTTTTCCGGCAAGGGAATTCATGCACGATCGAGCCGTATATGCTGAATCGCTTCGCCCGACAGCTCGGCTATGATCAACTATATGTTGGCAACCCCAATGCTCGACTCGCCTTCAGTGGGAATTTGTTCGAAGGTGCTCGGGCTTGGTATTATAGCGTGGCCGGAGGGACGGAAGCAACTTTTCGGCTGCTTATCAAAGGGCCGAAGGGTCGTACCATCTTCAGCTTCTGTACTTGGTACTTCAAGGCCAACCAAACACCAGATTTCGCTCCGGAGTATTCATGTATTGAGAGTATCAATGCAGGTTACGAAGCAAGGTCGGGGTCCACTAAACGCTCGCGAGGCGTCGAGCAGTATCTGAAGGCTCTGAAGGAGGTCAGAAGGGGGTCGAGGGAGGAGCCGCGAGCAGCAAAGGCTCGACAGGCGGTGGGTAAGCGTCCTCGAGGCTCTACCTCCACTGCTGAGCCTGCCCCAAAGAAGGTCCGGAGAGACTTGACGGCTGTAGTTTCTTCATCCGAGGACATCCCTTCTGGTATTGAGGAACCGAGGGAAGAAGAGGCGGCGGAGGATGATGCCCCCTTAGTCCATGCCCGCAGGTTGCGCAGCAGGGGCCCCAGGATTGTGGAGGAAGCGGAGCCTGCTGACAAACCCACTGCCGCTGATGAGGCCGAGCAGTTCGAAGTCGACATAATGAGCGGAGGCGATGTTGAGAGGCCAGAGGTCTCAGCTCAGCTCTGGGCTTCCTCAGCTCACGAGAGGAGGGATGAGGCACAGCAGCCGGAGGTCGACATAATGGGTGATGTTGAGATTCCAGGAGTCTCAACTCAGCCTGGGTCTTCCTCAGCTCACGAGAGGAGAGATGAGGTACAGCAGCCTGGGTCTCCCAGTGTATTCATCTCCAGTGCTCGGACAGTTGACCCCAGCCCTACCACTGGGGTGTTTGGAGGCAAGGCTCCGGTTGCCGAGGTCCCTCGCGTTGAACTGTCGTCTTCATCATCTTCATCATCTGAAGAGGAAATCGATTTTGAGGATGAGGTCGACTTTGGTGATGAACCCGCTCCTCCTGATCCGAGTAAATTCTCACACATCTCGGAGGAGGAAATATATGGGTGTGAGCCGTTGACGACATCACCACTATCGACAGTTATTCCTGCTGAAGCTGCTAAAGGTACACTACTCGCCAAACTCATCCTTCTAACCAGGTGAAGGTTTTTTTTTGACATTTTTCTTTTTTTTTTATTTGGCCTCGTGTTGCAGGGCTAGTCATGGTTAGCGAGGCTGCTGCTTCCTCCCAGATCGAGGAGATGATACAAGAACTGGCTCAGCAGGAGAGAGCTGAGTCTCCTCGTACTGGGGTGCCTCAAGAGAGGGTAATCGTCGAAGTCGGGGAGACCTCCACCCTACAGGATTCACCCAAGGACTCGCCACCTCTGGACCCCCAGCCAAGTAAGGAAATGTTGATATAAATGTTTTCCTTTTGCTGTCATGGCTAACATTCTCGTAATTTGCAGAGGGCATTAAAGAAGTTCAGGCAAGTGCAGAGAGCATTGAAGAAGCTCAGGTAGGAGGAGATTTGGCGGTCAGTGCCTGCCTGGGAGACCACACAGCTCAAGCCTCGGCCGAGGATTCTGAGGAGGTCGAGCTCACTACCCTGTCATCGGCTGTGGAGGTTTCTACGGAGGTAGCACCCCCGGAAGCGCCAGTGGCTACTCTTGCTCCTGCCGTACCCGTGGTCAGCCCGACTCTTGCACCAGAAGAGCCGACCTACATCCCCCACACCGTGATAGAAAGGGGATCGGGGAGCACCTCGGGTGATGATACCATGGAGTTCCTGACACGCCAGACGGTGCAGCAGTTCTTTGCCTCAATGCGATCATGCATCGATTTCATCCTGTCTGGGGGTAGCTCTTTTGAATTCGCCCAGACGTATCTCGGAAACCTGGTCGAAAACATCAAGTTGGCCGGAGGCCCTTCACTAGCCCAGGCGTGTCTGCTGCTGGTGGAGCAGCTGGGACAGAACCTGAGAGAGCTTCGATCCCTGGAGAATGCCGGCTCATTCGACGAGGCCCAGGAAACTCTGAATAGGCTCCTTGCTGCTCAAGAGCAAGAGCGAAGAGAGGTGGAGGAGCAGATAACCGATAACACTCGTCTTCTCGAAGGTTTCCAGGCTGATCATCAAAGGCTAGCGATCGAGTACAAGGAATCTGAGATGATCATACAGGCTACAAAGCAGGCTATCCTTGATTCTCAGGCCGCCATAGCCAGAGCTGAGGCAGTGATTACTACTAACGAACAGAAGCTTGCTACCTCTGAAAAGAGGCTAGCGGAGTTGGAGGCTGCCAAGGCGCAAGTTGAAGCAAACCTCTCTGTTCGTTCGTCCAAGCTGGAATCCCTCCGAGTACGAGCGCAGGGATTTTTACCTGAGGAGGATCTGCGGGCCCAAGCTCTCATGGAAGCTGAGAAGGCGCTTCAACATGAGATGCATCGCCTCAGAGAACAAATCCGTTCTTTGGCGAAACAGGATTTTTAGCTTTCTCCTTCTCTTTTTTTTTTGTAAAGAAAGGGACACTCTATTTACCAAGAGTGTTTGTATCTACTTTTATCATTTTTTGAATAATAAAAGTCGTTGAAATTTTTGTTCCACCTTCATTGCCCCGCTGTAGATGAATCCAACCTCTCAATTGCAGTCTTTGGTTGTGCTCTCTGACTAACTGCGAATAACAAACTTAGGTAGAACTAAGTTCTTTTGATGGGACGCGGCGCCATTCCAAAGAGAGACACGGTTCTGAGGAACGCGACTTTGACCTGCCAGTGAAGACGCAGTTCAAGTAGACGCGGAGTACGCGGCTTTGAGTGTGGTTCATTGGCCGCAATCCTTAACTCTATCCAGACGCAGAGTTTAGGATAATGAGGTCTTACGCCCCTTAACATTAACGCAGTCAGGGACGTGGCGCTGGGCCTCAGTGTAAGACCCATAATCATGGATGTAGACGCAGCTCCAAGATGCTTGTAAATGTGATGGGCTTTTTCTGCTGAAGTCATAAGCCTTAGGACGCAGCTTGATGTGCTTTCCCACTAAGCCCCCAAAATGAGTCCCTTTTGTTGAGAGACGCGGATCGACTTGGAATGAAGGAGGACGCCGATTTTTTTTTTTTTTGAAAAGAGGGGACGCGGGTCTTTGGACGCAGCTCTCACACCTGCGTTTTGGCACGATTTCCCAGGCGTTATAAACAGCCTGTCATAAAGATTTTGTGAAATCTTTGAACGTCAAGTCTCCGTTGACGATTGGGAACCCGCATCATCTGTTGTTTCCTGAAGCGGTCTGTCCACGCGTCAGTTCTTCATTGGGCTTAGGTGTTAATGCCTTTTAATGCCAATACGGCGCTGGCGGTTGGAAACCAGCGTCTTCGACGCTTCCCGAAGCGACGCTCCACGCGTCATCCTCCCATTGGGCTTTGACAGTCGTGCGGTCATTAAGGCCGGCGGTTCCAATTGATGAACCATTAATTACAGTTATTATGGGCTGCCTATAAATAGGGGCTCCTTCTCTCCCTTTAACAGTCCATACTTAGACTGTGTTCTTTTTGAGAGCGAGTGCTCTGAGAGATTCTGTCTTCTCCCTTTCTGAGAGACTCTATCTTCTCTCTTCAAGGATCCTATCAGGGGTTTGCCTCCATGGACGAATATGACCCAGAGCTTCCATGCTTCTGTTTGGTCTCTTCAGTAGATTACCACTATCAAGTGATTTCAATGATAGGAAGCGTCTCCCTGAGCACCTTTTACATCCGCGCCTCAATGCGGAGAGTTCAACTCTTAACAGAGGCCTCTGCGGGTATGCCATGCCCACTTACCATGACATTTTAGATCCAACCAAGTTTGAATTTTAGTATATCTCTTAGAGAGATATCATCTGGACGTGGTTGGTGCATTCCTCTTCTGGAATTTGCGCCATCGATTTAAACTTTTTTTGAACGCGAGTATTGAAGTCGTTGGTACCTGGCCACGGGCTTTGCACACAGAGCTCGCGTCTTGAGGCTACTGACTTGGAAGAACTTCAATTCGGGTCGAAGGTTTCAGGCCTGAACTTTTGCAACTCCTGTTCCTCCAACAGAGAGATGGCAATTTTTGGCGTCTGATTCTCTGCGTGCCTTGTATCTTAGACGCGGATGTGGAATTAGGTCGCGTTTGAATTCTGTGTGTACCACAGTCTTGCTCACGTCTATTTCTGTTGTCGCAGGAATCTGGCCTAGCATGCGGGTCATTCCCGCGTCTGCAGTCTTCAGCAACAACCGCGTTTGTGACTTAGTTTTCTTCTGTCGAAGTATACTAAGCTCTGAATTGTCTAATTCCCTTGTTTGCTTCTTGCAGGTAGGCTTGATCATCCTTTTTCACGTTCGCTGGGCCCTTGGGAGAATATATCGGCCAGCGAATTTGTTCGATGTTCGTCCACAAGGGAAGAAGTCATGGTCCTCGTCGTCTACAAGGAAGAAGTCATGGTCCTGTCTTCGGGGGACGAGGGCCTAACCCTCGCCAGGATTACTTTGGGTTCAATGCACCAGTCATGCTTACTGGCATGGCATGGTCAGAGTGAGTATGGCGGCGGGGGATGCGGTGGATATAGTGGTGAGTGGCATCCCCTGTGAGGTCTCAAAACCTCCTCTCTCACCCCAGAAGTGGCATCGAGATGACTCTATGTTCACTGGATGAGCTTCTGGTGAAGAGATGTTCATCAGGAAGGATCATAGCCGCCACTTTGGCTGGTCAGGTGGAATCGGAGGATTCTGCTGCCACTGGGCCTCAAGAACACCATTGCTCTTAGTCAAGGAGGGGCTCTTTCGATGTTTACGTCATGCATTGAAGTGCAATCAGTTCCCGATCGTTGCCATAGTATCCGATCCTGCTTTGGCGCCCTTCCAAGCATCCTGTACTCGGAATAACATGCAGCTGAGGAGCGAGTGCAACCTCTGAGAGAGAGAGAGACTTAACTGTAACACTCAATCTTATTGTATAAGAGAGCGTTTTTGTATCACTTTCATGTGCCTGGATATAAATAAAAGTGACACTTTTCTTTTTCTCCTTCTATTGTCTTGAACTTTCTTTTTTTTTTTTAGTCAGACGCATAGAAGCACAGGACTTTGACTTGTCAAAACTATGATGATAATTTCAAACAGTCAAACTTTTTAGAGAGAAATCCTATTTTGGAACTCCCCAATGCTGTCAGAGGTGTAATATTAACTTGACAAGAGATAAGATAATTTTGTGGACCTGTCAATCTATAAAGGAGAATGACAAGTGAAACTCGTACCCCCAGGGAAAATGGGCCTTTATCAAGGTTTAGGATTCACTTGATTAAGCTCAGCTGGGGATTTGAAGGAAACACTGTTAATAGTGTAGTATTAACCTAACAATGTGTTTAGGTAGACTTGTTATTCTGTCGAAGAGAATAGCAAGTGAATCTAGATCCGCGGGGAATCTAAGAAGGTTTTTACCGTTAGAGGTGTGATATTAACTTAACGGGTTGAATGTAGTCCTGTCAGAAATATGATGTTAGCCTGACAAGGATGTGAGTCAGAGGTGTGATATTAACCTGACTCAGAAATACTTCAGTTTATTTGGAAAAACAGAAGTGTCACTGACATAGGTGTGATGTTTAACTTGACAGTGAGGGTAATGCTAGAGGTGTAATGTTGAACTTGGCATTGGTCATCTCGACTCCGATATGGAAGTTCGAGGGAAATTCATTGTCATAGGTGTATTGTTGAACTTAACAATGAATTGGATGCTAGAGGTGTGATGTTGAACTAAGCATCATCCATTTCGGCTTCGACATGGAAGTCTGGAGGAAAGTGACTGTCAGAGGTGTGGTATTAAACTTGGCAGAAAACTTGATGTACTGTTTAGAAGTGTAATGTTAACTTAACAGTAATTTGTCAGAGGTGTGATATTAACTTGACAGAAATTAATTTGCGATATGAGCAATTTGAGGACCTGTCATCCTATTGATGAGAATGACAAGTGGAGTTTGAGGTGCCAGAGGTATAGTGTTAACTTGGCAACAACTGTATTTTGTAGACCTACCATTCTGTGGATGAGAATTGGTAAGGGATTTTGGAGGGGAGAGTGGAGTTGAGTCCACTTAGGATTTTTAGTAAACCCTCAGCTATCAACGGATTTGAGGTGCCTTTACCAACTACCGTTGGAGTTGGGCTAGCCATGCTATTCCCTCAGCATGATGAGTTGTCGAAGACTTATGTTGGGCTTAGAAGCCAACATTTTCCTCTATCCTTAGCCGTTGGAGGCGTCGGATCAAATGGGAACATGTCCCTTAGGATTTTTAGCAAATCCTCAGCTGTCAACGGGTTTGATATGCCTTTACCAACTACCGTTTAAGTTGGGCTAGCCATGCTATTCCCCTCAGCATGATGAGTTGTCGAAGACTTATGTTGGACTTAGAAGCCAACATTTTCCTCTATCCTTAGCCGTCGGAGGCGTTGGATATTAATGAAGAAGCTCTTCTTGTTTTGATCAGAGGTGTAATTTTGAACTTGATCGGAGGAGGAGTACTATTAAGGATAGTACTTCTTCAAGAATCTGCCATTGATCGGCATCATGAGTGTGTCGCTATTTGAAGTTATGAGGCGATACGACCCATTTGAGTAGACTGACTCTACTACAAATGGCCCTTCCCATTTGGGTTGGAATTTTCCTTTTGTCTTGTGCGTCATTACCATGGGTCTTCTGACGGCTAAGACAAGATCACCTTTCTTGAAAGTTCGCTCCTTGACTTTTTTGTTGAAGGCTCTGGTAATTCGAGCCTGATAGAGCTCGATTTGCTGTTGGGCCTGCAGACGCTTATCGTCTAAGGCTTCCAATTCTTGGAGTCGCTGTCGATGCTTCTCCTCTGTTGTCATCTTTGCTGTCAAGGCGACGCGTAGAGATGGAATTCGGATTTCTAGTGGAAGCACGGCTTCACACCCTTATACCAAAGAAAACGGCGTGGCTTTAGTCGGGGTTCGCACAGTTGTGCGATAGGCCCATAAGCATTCACCTAACTTGTCGTCCCAGTCACGTTGGCTTTTCGAGACGAATTTCTTGAGAAGCTTGCCAATGGTTTTATTGAAAGCTTCTACGAGGCCATTAGCAGCAGGATAGTATGCCGTTGAGGACACACTCTGGATTCTGAACTTAGCGCAGAATCTCTGGAAAGCCTGGCTGATGAACTGGGGCCCATTGTCGTGGACAATTCGCCGAGGTACACCAAAACGGTAAATGACGTGATGCTTTACGAACTTGATCACGTTAGACGATTTTACCTCCTTCAAAGGGATGGCCTCTGCCCATTTAGAGAAGTAGTCGGTTATTGCCAAAATGAACCGATGTCCTTTTGATGATGGTGGGCTGATAGGGCCAACTACATCCATCCCCCATATTTCAAATGGCCAGGTAGAGGTCGTAGAGTGGAGGTACTCTGGTGCTTGATGGATGAAATCGCCATGCACCTGGCAAGCGTGACATCTTTTAGCATAAGTGACGGCGTCAGCAATCATCTTGGGCCAATAGTAACCCAACCTTTGGAGTCGATGTGCCAATTTTGGGCCGGGTTGGTGGGCTCCACACATGCCGTCGTGGGCTTCTTTCAATACCTCTTGAGCCTCCTTTGGTGAGAGGCACCAGAGCAAGATCCCATCATGCGATCGACGATACAATGTTCGTGTAATCGCATTGTAGTAAAATTTAGGGGCTTTCCTTTGAATGGCAGCCGCTTCCTTGGCGTCCTTAGGCAGGATGCCGTACAAGACATAGTCGATATAGGGGAATCGCCAGTCTTTAAGCTCTGGCCCGGCTGACAATTCCAGCGCTTCTTCGCCTTGACACTCTCCCTTTGACTCCTGATAGTCTTCGAGGGCAGTTCTCGGGCAATACAGGTCGTGGCTGTAGACGAATACTTTCTCCATTGCTCCAGCTGGAAGAGCTAAGGAGGCCGCGAGGGATGCGAGTGCATCTGCGTGCGCATTTTGCCTGCGCGGTACATGATCAATGTAGAAGTTTGTGAACCTTTCGGCCATGCGGATAGTCGTGTTGTAGTAGGGTACTAGGTCCTCATGTCTGACTTCGTACTCCCCGCGAACTTGGCTGACGATGAGTTTAGAGTCGCCATATGCCTCAAGATTTTTAACGCCAATCTCATCGGCGAACTGCATCCCAATCAGGAGAGCGTTGTACTCTGCTACATTGTTGGAGCAAGGCTCGGTTAACGAGACAGCTCGAGAAATCACATAGTTCTGTGGGGAAACGAGTACTACTCCTACTCCTGCTACTATGTGTCCCTTTGGGCTTGTTCTCGATGCACCGTCGAAGAAAAGTTGCCATACTTGACTTTCGAATGATGTCTGAGTTAGGCAGACTTCAGCAACTTCATCTGGGAGATCCTCGTAGACTTTGGCTGCCCTCGGATCTGGGTGCTCAGCTAGGAAATCCGCTACCGCTTGACCCTTAATAGCCTTTTGTGGTAAAAAGTGCATCTCATATTGGAATAGCAATATGGCCCATTTTGCCAGCCGACCGTTCAATGATGAAGGCTTAATCATAAGTAACCTCAGGGGGTTGACTTTTGATATGACATTTATAGTTTGGCCTACCAGATAGTGTCGCATTTTCTGAACGGCGAATACTAATGCCAAACATTCCTTCTCGATCGGGTTATACCGATGTTCGGCTCCGATCATTGTTCTACTCAGATAGTAGATCGCTTGCTCACGTCCTTGATCATCATGCTGAGCTAGTAGAGCTCCCAAAGAATGATCCATTGCCCGGACATACACCAGGAAAGGTTTTCCGGATACCGGAGCTGCAAGGACTGGTGGTTGAGTGAGGTATTGCTTGATTTCCTCGAACGCTTGTTGGCAAGCGTCGTCCCACACGAACGAGACACCCTTCTTCATTAACTTAGCGAAGGGTTGGCATCTTCCAGAGAGGTTTGAGATGAACCTGCGGATGTACGCCAATCGTCCTTGTAATCCCCTGAGTTTCATGAGATTTCTTGGGGCTACATCTCCTGGATAGCTTGAACCTTTTCCGGGTCCAAATGGATCCTGGTGGAGGTTACAATGAATCCTAAGAATTTACCACTGGCCACCCCCAGGAAGGACTTGGTGGGATTCATCTTCAATCGATGAGCCCGCATGATGTCGAAGACCACCTTCATGTCAGCTATGTGATCACCCTTAGTGCGACTTTTTACCACAATATCATCAACATAACATTCTACCGTTTTGCGTATTTGCTGCTGGAAAATGGCGTTCATGGCCCTCTGATAGGTTGCCCCCGCATTCTTCAGTCCGAAGGGCATGACGGTATAGCAATAAACCCCCAATGGTGTCCTGAAGGAGGTGTGCTTTTCGTCGTCAGGATACATTTTGATTTGATTGTATCCTGAGAATCCGTCCATGAAGGACATTCGTTCGAATCCGCAGGTATTGTCAATCATGACGTCTGTGATTGGCAATGGGAATTCATCTTTGAGACAAGCCTCGTTTAGATCACGAAAGTCGATGCAGATCCGGGTCTTTCCGTTTTTCTTAGCAACGGGGATGATGTTGGCTACCCAATCGGGATGTTGCTCTTCCCTGATGAAGCCAGAATCTATGAGCTTTCTGACCTCCGATTGAATCGCCTCCATTATTTCTGGACGGAACCGTCGCTGTTGTTGTTTAACAGGCTTTACGTCCGGATTGATATTGAGGCGGTGCATAGCCACCTGAGGATCAAGTCCAGGCATGTCTTCGTAATTCCAAGCGAAGACATCTCTGTACTCTTGAACAAGAGATATTAGATCCTTTTTCTCCGACGGTGACAAGCCGTCGCTTATGAAGACGGGCTTAGGGTTGGCCTCATCTCCTAGATTAATCTGAACAATCTTGTCTTCTGTGGGTGGTTCGCGCTGTTCAAAGCGAGTGTCCCAAAGAGTGTTTAAATGTCTGATCCAAGGATCTGCATCGGATCAGATCATTTCTTCATCTTCATCTTCCAGATGGCTTGTTGAAACCATGTTCACCGAAAGTTCTTTGAAGATGTTGCCGACACTAGCATCTGACTCCCATGATGACGTGCCTGAAGAGTATTTATGGCCAAATGAGCCCCCAGAATCAGAGGCTGATGGAGTCGGAGTTGATACATAGCCCAACCCCCCGCGCGTCCGATGATAATAATCGGGGGTTTTTCCTTTCGGCACAAAGGATCGAAGTAGCGTTCTCCTTCCTTTGCCGAAGTTCAACCCGGGTCTATTTGTTAGGTCATATCCCATGCATTTCATCATTTTGAGTATTTTTGGTTCATAATGACTGAACTGAGGGGATTCCTCCTCGCCCTCCGATTCTTCATGGGGCGTTGGTTCAGACGAGATTCGCCCAAAAAGAATTGTTTTTGGCCTTTCCATCTTGCTGGAACCATAAATGTAGATTCTTGCGCATCACCGACATTTTGACATGTTTAAAAGGACGATTTTACTGGTACATGCAACGATGTCAAAGCATCCATTGCCGACCAGAGATCGTCATCCACGTCGGTACTAGTGTCTGACGGCACTGAATCAGAAGCAAACACAGAAAAATACGCTAAATCTAATTCTTAATTAATGTACCAACCGCCTACATCATTGGCGGAGGTATTATCAACATCGGGCTTATTAATACCCGTTACAGGTGGATCTAGCTCCCACACACACTCATCTTCTTCCAGCTCGGTGTCGACTTCATTGCCAGAGTCTGGTTCCTCTGATTGCGGGACTTCATCTATTTCCACAGATTCCTGATATAGGAGGGAATCTGTGAAATAATTCTCCACTCCCTTGAACGGATGCCTCTCGGCAATCAACGTTCGCACCTTTCCACTCCCGTCAATGTATTTCATGACTTGGTGGAGAGTAGAAGGAACAATAGAATTGCGATGAATCCATGGTCGTCCCAGCAGCAAGTTGTAGGAGGTGTCAGCGTCTATGACGTAGCATGTCACCTCTGACCTTAGGTTCCAATCTGGCATTTGAGCTTGACCTTCCCCATTAGACGGGTACTATTGGCATTGAACCCGTAAATGGTCGTTTGGGTAGGGCTCAAACGGTGAGTAGGAATCCCAAGATGTTGCATGACCCTGCGAGGCATGATGCTCAATGCAGACCCGGGATCTACCTGGATGCGGTTCACCTCAGATGATCTAATATACCCTGCGAAGTAAAGGGTCGATCATGTTTCCCTTTGACTTGCATATCATCTGCCGTGAAAGTGATGCAGGGGATATTTTGGGAGGTGTGGAGGCAATCCTCTACATCTTCCTCCTTTGGTAGCTGGATCATGAAGACTTTAGCATTAGCCAGAGCTTCTCTGGTCGACTTTGATAGTCTAAGAAGCTCATAAAGCGTAATCCGCGCCGGGATGTTGGCTAACTGAGCCAGGACATCAAAGCGGTAGGGTGCCGTGGATCCTTCCGCTATGTCTTTTGAAAGAACTCGAGAAAATCGAAGTTCTTTCTGTTTCTCCCGGGTTGTTTTGTGGAGGGCTTGGTTGGCTCTGCAGCTGGTTGTGGAGGGGTTGCCGCCGTTTCGCCATACTGCTTCAAGTAGGGCTGTCCTGAGCGGGTTCCTGCCACCAGCCGACCGGATTCTGCGGCCAGAACTATTGTCTCCTCTTCCGAGTCGGTTAGCGAAGGAATATCGGTATCCGCTTCTTGAGAAGAGGCACACACCACATTACAGGATGACGCCTTTGCCTTGCCCTTGGACTTCTTATTAGTTACAGTAGTCCATTGCTGGCCATCCCTAAGGTCAGGGTGAACCCACATGACTTCTCCCTGAGGGGTGGGAACAGGTACCAGGCCTTTCTTTTGCTGCTGGTGAGGGTCTATGTTGACCATTCTCAGCTCTCCTCTTGGGATAGGGACTACTCCAGAGGGTGTTGGGGGTTGTCTCCCAAACTGGAGAACTGACGTCACATTACCCGTCACCTTCTTCTGCTCTGGTCGGAGTTTCAATACCTCCGCGTCAATCAGGGCCTGAAGGATGTCTTTGAAGACATAACAGCTCTTGGTTGGGTGTCCCAACATCCTGTGGTACATGCAGTAGGTGGGATTGTCGGTTTTACCGACTTCCTCGGGGCGCCTAGCTTCAGGAAGCTTTAGTCGATTGCTCTTGTTGAGTAATTTGAAGAGCGAGTCGACATGTTCATCCTTGAAGGAATACTGTTTGTTGGCCCGTGGTTGGCTTGAAGAGCCACCTCCCTTGACCAGTTGAGGTTTAGCAGGGGATTTGGTTTCTGCTGCCAAGTTATCCTTCCTTTTGGCTTGGAGGGATGTGTCTGGTGCACGCCTCGTTGACCTCTCAGGCCTGGGCTTACCTTCTTCCGCTCTGACGCGGGCGACAATCTCCTCAGCCTGTTCACCTTGTTGGACCAACTGCTTCCAAGTGCGGCTTTCAGCAACTCCTATTTGAGCAAGGAGTGAGATTTGGAGATTGTGGTGGCATGTTTCCACCAGGGTGACCTGGGTCATGCCGCTCGGACATCGGAGTGCCACATTCTGAAATCTTTCCACGAAATATTTGACGGACTCTCCTTTTCGCTGTTTGGTAGCCAAAAGGGTGGGCATCGTGACTTCCGAGTCGTCTTCGAAGAAGCGCGTTAGGAATAGCTTCTCCAAATCACCCCAGTTCTTGATGGAGCCCTCCGAGAGTTTCATAAACCATTCGAAGGCGAGCCCTTTCAGGGTGCCAATGAACAGACGTGCCAAGATGGCATCATTGTCTACTACATTCCCTGTTGGGATTTAAAGTAGTAGAGGTGTTGGTTGGGTGACCCCTTCCCATCGAATGCTTGGAGGGTTGGAGCCTTAAACTTGGGCGGGTATGGAACCAAGTCCCACTCGGCCGGATAAGGCCGGACCACTCCCGCTTCCTGGAGGCCTTTACGGTTGGTGAGGGCCTCAAGGCGTTGCTCTAACTGATTCATTCTTTTAGAATGAATCTTCCCCTGATTTTGGTCGTCCTTCCCTTGCGACGAGGATTTGGACGAGGCCGAGGTGGGCTTCTCTCCATCAGGGTGCACAGAAGATGAGCTTTCTCCCTCTTTTTTCTTGCCCTTAGACTTTTTAGGGGGAGATTTCTTCCTGTCTTCGAGCAACTGCGCAAGCATCTGTTTGAGAGAGTCGATAGATTCCCGCTGAGCAAGAATCATATCGAGTTGTTCCCTCTGGACCTGGGCTTGCTGATCCAGGCACCGGGCTGTCTCCTCAGGAGTGCCCGTCATGTAAGTGAAAGCCTCTTTCTCTGTAGAAGAGTTTGAGGCCTGTGATTCTGCTACAGCAGAATGAGAGTCATTCATTTTAATGCCCTGAGCTAGGGCATTATAATCAATCGGGGGAATGGCCCCGGTCCGGGTGCGAGTGTGTCGATACACTCCTTCCGGTTCAGAGTCAGACTCGTCAGTGCTGACTGCAGGCTGTTTTCCTCTGCTCATGCTTGTCATATTCGCAGTGAGCTCTGGGTATTCAGCATCAGAGAACATCCTCCGCCTATGAGAGCGTCTTCTTTTGGCTGACGGGGGTATCAGGGTCAGCTGTCTAACTAAAGACTGCTGGTGCACACCTGAACTACAACGGCACTCGGAGAGCATAGAGATGAGCCGTTGGCAGCAACATGATGAAGTGACCTGATTGGCACTTCTTTTCTTCGTCAAGTAATCCCTCAGATCCACGGAAGGGGGATCGAAGAGATTAACCTCGCAACGTCGAAGACGGGAGGCATCCATATGTTGTACAGCCTGGACGCGGGCTTCAGGGACGCGACTTTCGCACCGCGGCTGTAAGACGCGCGTCTGGCGTCTCAGTTGAGACGAGACGCGATTGTCGAGTTGCCGCTTAGTGCGTCGGGGCAGAAGAGTTTGAGAGAGAGCGGGTTGCTGGGCCCCACGCCTATGGGGCGTGCCTCTTGCGCTTGTCGAGGCGCAGAGGTTTCACCTTGGCGTTTGATAAGTTGGTCTTCAGAGGACCTAACTTGGGGAGTATTGCGTTTGGGCCGCCAAATGCGAACTTCGCGCGCTGGATGCGGCGCAGCTAAGACGCCAGTTTGTGCGTTGCGTGCAGCCTCAGTTGGACAATCAGAAGTTCCAACTTGAAGCTGACGCGCACGCCTCCTCTGACGACGCTCAGCATTTCGGTTGCGTCGTGGAGGTGGAGAGAGACCAACGATGACCTGATGCTGGACACCAGAGATTTTGACCACGCGGGTCTCCTGAGAGACGCTGACGCGTGTGTTCCGCGCGGCGCGGTTGGTCGCAACGGCAGTTGTGCCTGAGACCACGCGGGCCTCCTGAGAGGCGTTGGCGTGTGTATCCTGCTTGGCACAGTTGGCAGCAGCGGCGCCCGAGAGAGCCTCAGATCGGGCTTCGGGGCCATTCCCCGTCGAGACCCTGCGGCAGACGCGGGTCCTTGGGCTCTTGGAGCCGGAAGAGAGAAACTCTTCGTACTTTGCCTGGTCGAACTCGACAACGAGCGATTCGACATTCTTCCCCTTACAGAGGACGTCACCTTGCGCCACGATTTGCTCGTCGGTAACAAATGAAGTCCCCAGCGGAGTCGCCATCTCTTGTACGCACACGGAGAGGGTACGAGCTCGAGGTAAGATTTCCTTGAATCAAATTGAAAAATTACAATGGACTAGTATTCCGGTTACAAAGGAGGGAGGATGTTGAGTCTTGAATCCTCCCTTTGTTTAAGGCTGGGTTCTTCAAGTGGCGATGGAGAGTGAATCTTGTTCTCCGTTGACTGGGTGACCGTCTAGACCTTCAGGGATCTTCTCTTTGGCTGGTAGGAGGAGTAGCACAGCTCTGTCTACCAAAACTCTCAAAGAGAAGGTAGGCAAAGAGCAACTTGTACGCAGCAAGCTTGCTGAAGAGTTGAGCTCTCTCTTGCTTCTCTCTCTGTCTGCCTGTGTGTAGTCTATTGTCTATCTCCTCTTTCTTTTTCTGTCCTTCCCCCCTCATAGCGGCGGGGCTATTTATAGAGGTTTCAGGGGTGAACGTGCCCCCTAAAAATGCTCCACAATGAGGGGCTAACTTCCCCGCTATGTGGGCGGTGACTGGCCCCATAACTAGGGCGGTTATAACCGAGACGTGGGCCTTAGACCCTGGCGCCCTGAGGTTGAGACGCGGGTGTCGAGCCCTCGCGCCTTGAGGTTGAGACGCGGGTGTCGAGCCCACGCGCCTTGAGGTTGAGACGCGGGTGTTGAGCCCACGCGCCTCGATGTTGAGACGCGGGTGTCGAGCCCACGCGCCTTGATGTTGAGACACGGGTGTCGAGCCCACGCGCCTTGATGTTGAGACGCGGGTGTCGAGCCCACACGCCTTGATGTTGAGACGCGGGTGTCGAGCCCACGCGCCTTAATGTTGAGACGCGGGTGTTGAGCCCACGCGCCTTGATGTTGAGATGCGGGTGTCGAGCCCTCGCGCCTTGAGGTTGAGACGCGGGTGTCGATCATTAGTCCTGCGTCTAGAACCTGAAACTCTGCCTTTTTTAATGGCTTGTCTTTTAGACAGCCTACACTAACAGGCACGTTTTTCACCCCGGCTGGAGAGATGGGGCTCGCTCTCCATGAGCTGTACGAAGTTTTGGGGCTGGTGATTGGAGATGCTCCGTATGAAGACTATGACCCGACTACCGAGGAGCTTCACTTACTGAAGGAGGACCCTCAGGTGCACGAGACTTACTAGAAAGTGTTATGCCACTTCCCGTCTGTGGGCAGACGACTGGCTGGAGGAACAATGGTGTTAAGCAGATGTCCTGGGCGAGCTATCTTTTCAATGTTATAAATGATAAGTCTAACCCAGTGACCTGTCTGGCTCCTAGCACTGATGAAGAGATTGCTGAGAGGATCAGTGCCTCCACAAGCTCGTACACGACAGAATCTAACGAGGATACCTTCAGGCCTGACACGGTCTTTGAAAGCTTCTACCATCAGGCTAAGATCCCGATATCCGACCGGGCCCTATTGGCGGGATTCCTTACATTATGGTTGACGCGTTGCATGGTACCGACGCTGCCGCACGAGGTGATTGTCGCCGATGTGGTGTACCCGGCGGTTCTGTTAGCACACGAGAAGTCTATATCTCTTCTTCAAGTAATAGTGGCAGGCATCCAGAGTGGCTTGTGGGCATTGACAAAAAGCCTGTGTCAAGTGGAGGCTGTCGTAGACTCCCAGGGCAGGCAAGTGGTGGACTCGAAGAGGAGGCCGGAAGTGAGGACTCCCAATTTCAGAGTCGAGCTTCCTTACATGTACTTGATGGCCTGGTACGTCATGCATTGCCCGTCACTGATGATGACAGTGTCTCCTTCAGAAGGCTTCATTCCTTTCTTGCAAAGGTTGGAGAGTTCAAGCTGGTCACAGTATTATATGTACTATGTTCGAAAATCTATTCTGAGTAGCTCGAACTATCAGCTCAACCGATGCTTCCCCGAGATCTCTGGTGCATCATACGAGAACAAGTTTGCTGACTTTTCAGGCCCAGACGAGTTCACGAGGCTACCATCTGGAGTCTTCTGGTGGCTCATCAACATCCGACCCGGATATTGGGTCTTTAGACAAGGTGATCATGCAAGATCGTGCCTTACATGCCCAGGCATTTTACTAGGCAGTTCAGTTATGATCAATTTTATGTTAACAACCCCAACACTGGCCTTCGCTTTAGCGGCAACCTGTTTGAAGGATCCCGAGCGTGGTATTATAGTGTAGTCGGGGGGATAGGAGCCGTCTTCGGCCTACCTCACAAAATGCCTAATTGTTATACAAGCCTCGGCTTCTGCATATGGTACTTCATTGCCAGTAGGGTACCCGGCTTTGGAATGAATACCTCTTGTATCAAGAGTATTAAGGTATCACATAAAGTCAAGTCGTGTTCCAAGAGCCGCATGCGGGGGATGAGCGAATACCAGGAGGCCGAGAGGGAGGCCGAAAAGGAGGCCAGGAAAGAGACTGGAAGAACAGAGGCAGCTTCAGGATCGGAGTCTGGAGTAGGAGCTGCAGAGGAACACCCCACTCGGAGGACTCGACACGCTATGCCTAGCGTCCTCGAGCCTCTGCTCCCCATGGTGAGCCCAGCCAAAAGAAGGCAATAAAAGGATCTGAGGCTATAATTTCAGCCCAGATGCCCAAAATAATTCCTTCTGGTACTGAGGAGCAGGAGGAGGAAGAAGAAAAAGAGGCAGCTTCCTCTCTTTGTCCCCGGGGTTTGCGCAGCAGGGGCCACACAGTCTTGACGGAGGCAGAATCTGCAGGCCAGTCTATTGTGGCTGAAGGTGCTGTGGTTACAGAACGACCAGAAGAAGTGACGGAGAGGGCCAAAGTTGAAATTCTATCTCAACCAGGAGTTTCAATTCGGCCGGCAGCTTCTTCGGCTTAAGACAGAGGGATGGAGGCACAACAACCGGGTTCTCCCAGTATTTTAATGCCTACTTCCCGGGTTGTGGAGCCCAGCCCTACCACTGGGGTTCTCAGTGACAAAGCCCCAATCACTGAGGCCTCATTGACTCAGGTGTCATCTTCGTTATCCGAAGAGCACAATGACTGTTCGGGAGATGAAGTTGACTTCGACGATGAACCCGTTATTCCCGACACAAGCAAGTTTTCGCATATTTTAAAGGAAGAGATGCATGTGTATGTTTCTGCAATGGTTCCGTCGTCAAGAGAGATCACCGCAACCGAGGGTATTTCTTCTATCTCTCTTAACTATTACCCCATCGAGTTGGGTAAATATTTTAACACTTCATTTGAATTTCACCTACAGGAGTGGCTACCGGTGTTGAGGCTGCAACCTCCTCCCATATTGAGGAGATGATCAAGGAACTGGTCCAGCCGGAGGGCCTTGAAGTTCCTGCTACTGGAATGATCCTTGAGGGCATAACCACCATGGCTGGGGAATCCTCGTTCCAGAGCAACCTGCCAAAGGATCTACCGTCTTTGGATCCTCAGTCTGGTAGGAGAACAAAGATTCTCCATATACTCTCATCCTCATTGTTATGGTTAACATTGATGTTATGATTGCAGAGAGTACCGGGCTGGCTCAAGTGGAAGAGCCCGTGGCAAGCACTGGCGCCTTCAAACTTCAATAGCTGAACCAAGTACTGTGGAGTTTGTCCCCGCGCTGTTGCTTTAGAGGCTACCACAGTAACAGTCTCGGAGGTGCCAGTTACGACCTCGGCAGTGCCAGTTACGACCTCGGCATTGACAGAACCTGCTGTTGGCCTCGTCTCTGCACCAAGTAATATGGCTCCCGCTTCTATGGACATTGTACGCACAATCATAGAAAGGGGTCCGGGAGTGCACCAACAGAGCTGGCTCCAGTCATGGACATCATGAAAGAATTGGTTCATCAGATGGTACAATAATTCTTCACCTCCAAGAGGTCCTGCATCGAATTGGTTCTTTCTGGGAGAAGTTTCTTCGAGTTTGCCTTACTAGAAGCTCGGAGAAAGTTAGGGCATATCTGACGCTAGTCGAACAGCTGGGGATATGCTTGAAGGAACTAAGGACCCTGGAGAAGGCTAATCCGGTGGACGAGGCTCGGCTGATGTTGAATAAGCTCCTCACTGCTCAAGAATGCGAGCGGAAAGAGGTGAAGGAGCAGATGGATGAGGAGGCCCGTCACCTCAATGACTTCCAAGCCAGCTATCAAAGATTGGTTGACGACTCTAGAGAATTTGAGGTCATCACTAAGGACGCAGAGCAAGTTATAGCCACTGCTCAGGCAGCTATTGCCAAGGCACAAGCCTTAATTCAGGTAAATGAGCAGAAACTTACTGCTGCCAGGAAAAGGCTGCAGGAACTGGAGGTTGCCAAGAAGCGGGTCCAAGAAGATCTTACTGCTCGTTTTTCCAAGCTGGAATCTCTTCAAGCACAGCTGGCCACGGAGAAATTCTTGTCAGAGAAAGAGTTGAGGGTTCAAGCTTGTGCAGAGATTGAGAAGGCACGCCAGCGTGAGATTCAGCGCCTCCGAGACCAGATTTACTCTTTGGCTTAGCGAGATTAGCCCTCCTCCTTTTGTATCTCCCTTTTTTGTATTTCTCCCCCTCTTTTTTGTAACACTCCACTTATTATATAAGAGAGTATTTGTATCACTTTTATCATTTTGATATAAATAATAAAAGTTATCAGATTTGTCTCGTCTTTATTCCTTCTTTATGTTTGAGAATCAGACGGGCTATTTGTTGCGTGGGAGAACGCAACTCTCATAGACGCGACTCTTGACCATTGTGGAGACCCAGTCCTTAGCCATTTGCTGAGACGCAGTTATGAGTTGCAGAGAGGAAACTCAGGCAGCACTGAGTTTGTTAGTAAGACGCAGCCCTAAATTGTAGGAGAGATGCAACTTTGAGTTGTTGGGAGACGCGACTCTGAATTGTTAAGAGGACATGACTCTGATTTTGTGACGCCCCGATCCCGCGGGTACGGAGACGTCACTGCGACGTATATACGCAGGTTGGAAAAACCTTTACGTATATACGTTAAGCATCAGTACAGGCAAGAATCAGAGTGCGGAAGCACAGTGGTACTATACATTCCAACAGAAAAGTACAAGTACATAGTTATCACAGAGAATGATACAATATTACAGGAATGTTACATCACCAGAAAATACAAAAGTACATTATACGAAGGGATATACATAACAAAAGCTGAGAGGTGCTCACGAGTAGGAAGAGGGACCTTGAGAGCCAATCAGAAGAAGAGCTAGGAGGAAGAGCTACAATGTCCAAGCTTCTGCTGCGCTCTGATCACCACAGGAGGATCCGCTGCGCACTCTGATCAGTTACAACAAGGCCACTATGATCTAGACTTTAGGATCTGGACATGAGAATCCAGGGTTGTCAGATGCAACCCGGCGAGTACATATGATAAAGCCAAGTGGCGTGCATATCAGGCAGTCACACGTTTGCATGATCAAGTGATGTGGTTCAAGCATGCAGGTACAGGCAATGACAAGTAACATAAAGCAAATTAAAGGAACGACAGTAAATCTGAAATCAAGTAAATACATATATATCAATAAATCTGAATCGAAAAACATGCATAGAAAACGGTGTGGAGAGCATAGGTACACATAAATATGTAATGCCAGTACAAGTCAGTAAATAAGAGATCAGAAAATCCCGTAATAATCTAGAATCATATATAGTAAAACAAAATGTCCAGCTCAAGTCATACAACATGAATTGTTGAATCATAATAACAGGGCAAGTCACATGCATGGGTAAATTAGTATGTTGCATTTAAGTTATCCAATAATAATTATTAGTATCATTTGTTATTGTTGTCACTTTCCCACCGGCGTCCCACAACACCGATAGTTCATGCTGGAGCCCGCACTTCCAGTAGAACTCATCTGAACTCCGATATGCGGGTACCATTATACGAATAGGGGAGAGACCAAATAACATATGCTCCTGACATTATTATTATACATGTATGTGTGTGTTAATATGCACTGAGAATGCTTATCACGTTAACACTAGGCGGCACAGGCAGGAGGGAGGAGGTAGCCCCACAGATTCAAGAGGTGCCCCCACAGATTCAAGAGGTGGCCCCTACCGCGTGTATGGTGTGGCACTTTGCTCCGTGTGGCACTTTGCTCTGTGTGGGAAAAGGATTCAAGAGGTAGCCCCACAGATTCAAGAGGTAGCCCCCATAGATCAAGAGGTGGCCCCCACCACGTGTATGGCGTGGTACTTTGCTCCATGTGGCACCTTGTTCTGTGTGGGGAATGGATTCTAGAGGTGGCCCCCACAGATTCAAGAGGTGGGCCCCACTACGTGTGTGGCGTGGCACTTTGCTCCGTATGACACTTAGTTCCATTCAAGATCCGCCAGACGCTAGCACGATCGTGGGATACATCCTCGTCATCCCGACACCAGGCATGCTCTGCTGGACGCCGGTATGACTGTGCTATTAACAAGAGTAACAGTGCAGGGGATATGAGTACATAGGATACAAGAGTTCAGGAATACAGGAGTTCAGAAGTACCAGATGTCTGGTAGCAGTATAATAATCATGTCAAGGTTCTCGTAAAAGTGATAATCATGAATATGCAATGTAATACAGGTGTCAGGTGTAATAGTATCCAGTCAGGTGTCACAATATCAGGTCAAATGTGTCAGTACCAGGTGATAGCATATGTCAAGTATCGAGTGATAGCATGTCAATTGTCCAGTGTTATATATCAGGTGTCAAGTATTAGGTGTCAAGTGATAACATGTCAAGTACCGGTGTCAGATATCAAGTGTCAGGTATCAGGTGTCAAGTAATAACATGTCAAGTTCCGGTGTCAGATATCAAGTATCAGGAATCAGGTGTCAAGTATAATATATAGTGTCAGGTAATTAACATGTCGGTGTCAGGTGAGTTAATACAGAGCCACAATATTATATGCCAGGCAATCATTTGATCATGTAATATGATATAGGAAACAATATAGTTTCAAACTCTTCACAACCATATCTATAACAACAATAAATTAATCTTTTAATTAGCTATGCGGAGCCGAGCGAAGCGGGAGCGTATCCAGACATATCCATGCAAGTATCATACCTGTTAAATGAATTATAATAATGGTCAACTGGTATTCATGTAACATATTAATTTTAGAAAATCACCTGCATATCATATATCAACTCGTATAATGATGTATCATGTATTCAAAACTAGAGTAGCAATTGCTAGGCATGTAACGGTAGTAACAAGACATCCACATATCAATATATCATAACACTAGAGTAGCAGTTACTAAACATGAATTGAAGATATCAAATCACTTAAATTTATATCGAGCCCTAAAATAGAATTAGTAAGGCATGAAGCAACACAAGGAAAGTACTCGCTCAAAATAAAATAGACGCTCGTTCAAGAGAAACTGTACTCGCCTAAAACCGAAACGCAATATCGAGTTAAAATCTGAAAAATTCGCGAACATGTGCGAGCATGCTACCAATCCATATATTAAAATATATATATTATATATATTAGAGAGAATGAGAGAGGAGAGAGAGAGGGAGAAGAATTAGTTAGAGAGAGGAAGGCTAAGAGAGAGAGGGAGAAGAATTAGTTAGAGAGAGGAAGGCTAAGAGAGAGAGGGAGGCTAAGAGAGAGAGAGAGAGAGTTAAAGGGGGGAGAGAGAGAGTTGGTAAGGTAGGGTAATTAGGAAATGAGGGGAAGGGTAAAAGTGGAAAGAAGGGGAAAAAGGAAAGGAATAAAAGGAAGAAAGAAAGAAAGAAAGAAAAGAAAGAAGAAAAGAAAGAAAAGAAGGAGGAAGGGAGGGGGCGGGTGACTGGCTGGCGGCCGGCCATCGCCGGCGTCCTGGGGGCGGCGCCGCCGCCGCCGGAGGGGGGTGGCGCGCCTGGGCCCGGGGAGGAGGAAGGTGGGTGGTTGGTGTTGATGTTGTTGTTTGTTGTTATGGTGTTGATGGTGTTGGTGGTGGTGGTGGTTGATGGTGGTGGTGGTGGTATTGGGGAGTTGGAGGAGGAGGAGGAGGTGGTAATTGGGGGTTAGAAGTAGAGGAGGAGGTGGATCAATGGTGAATTTTGGAGAAGAAGAAGATTAATGGTGATGGGTTTATGGAGAAATTGGAGGGTGGTGGTTGATATTTGGTGGAAGGAAGTGAGAGAGAGGGTTTTAGGGAGGAGATGGCCAGATCTAGGGTGGTGGCGGTGCTCCGGGGTGGAGCCGTCGGCGGGCATGGTTTTGGCCGGCGGTGGAGCCAAGGGAGGGAGAGAGAGAGATGTGTTGGCGGGAGAGAGAGAAATGGAAGAGATGTGGAAGAAGGAAAGAAGGAAAGAAAGGAAATTAAAAGGAGAGGGAGAGGGAGAGTATGGGGGAGATATGGTGGGATGGCTGCTGGTTGCAGCAGCACTCTGCTGTTGTTGGCAGGGAGTGGGAGGAATGGGGAGTAGGTGGAGGAAAAGAAAGGAAGAAAGAGAAGGAAAAAAGAAAGGAAAGAAAAGAAGAAAAAAATATAGAAAAATGTAATTAAAATACAGTATTAAATAATAAATAAGTAGGATAAAATAGGATAATTAGGTAAAGGAGAGGGGAAGAAAAAGTAAGAAAGGAAAATAGTCAATAAATAATATTATTATTTAAATTGGGTAAAATTTGACTATTTCAGAAACGTTCAAAAAATTCTCAAAAATAGAAAATATTATTTTAAGATGTCTGATGAAATCAAATTTGATAAATTCAATCTAGTTTTCAAATTAAAAATCCTAGAATCTTCTTGCGATATTGGTCGACACCAACATCGGTCAAATTTTGATAAATTCAGAAAAATCCCAAAAAAATGTATTTAGATATAAAATGAGATTCTAAGATGTAATATGAAAGCTGTTTCTAAAAATTCAACTCTGTTTGAAAACTAAAAACGGGAATCGGTCAGCGATGCCGATCGACACCGATTTTGAAGATTTTGCAGAATAATTCTGAAAAATTTCAGAAAATCATGAAAAATCTAAAATAATAGAAAACAGTGTTTGAAACTGATATTGATCAAATCGGACTAGTAAAAAGGTCAAATCAGGCAGTATGCTAGTCTCGGGTTCCCGGTCCAGGTCAGAGCTGACTCTAAGACTGAGAATCCAGATCCGATACCAAATAACATAAGTAATCACAACCCAAAAATAAATACTGGAAGAAAATTAAAACAATACAGTCAAAAAAATTGGAACACATATCTGGGTACGTATCCCGGGAACGGGGTGCTACAATCTACCCACCTAACAAAATTTCATCCTCGAAATTTCTATAAGGAGGTGAACACGGAAGAGATTAGGGTCAACGATGATAATATGATAAAGTGTGAAGGGTAAGTAAGATTACCAACTCAGGACACAAAAGGTTAGGGGTAGCGGTCATAGTGACATCTTCAGGGCTCCTGTTCTGGGTACTGAGCTCCTTGTCCTTCCACTATCACATCTGACGCCTCGGCTTCTCCTGCTGACAAATTGTAAGCTTGGCCTCTCCCACAGTCAGCTCTAACTCTTGCTCCTCGTTGCTGGGGAGGGAGTGGAGCTCTTCTGCCAACAGGCTCGGGGTTCCTTCCTGACGGTGGTGCTGAAAGTGTTAACCGAACTGGTGTGGCGTTCCTTACCTTTTTAAACGGATACTCAACCATCAAATGTTTCTCGGATCCACATTTAAAACAAGATCTATTTGCTATCCGACAGTTTTGCTGAAAATGTCCGGGCCTCCAGTAGTACCCGCATACTATTGGCTGAGTAAGAGGTTGGGGAGGATAAATGGTTAGCGGGGCACCACTGGGCTTGACTGAGTCTTCTTGGTCCATCTGTTGGAATGTCCGCTTCGCTGACTCAATCTGCTTCTGACTCCTACTCTTCTTCTCCAGGCCCCATTCTACTTCACGGGCAATAGAGAGAACCTAAGAGTACGTCTTAAGCTGCTGAGGAATAAGAAACAATTGGATATCCATCTTCAACCCCTGTTGAAACCTGCTGGCCTGCTTCTCCTCATCGCTCACCATGTAGGGTGCAAATCGACTGAGTCTCAGAAATTCAGCAGCGTACTCATCCACAGATCGGTTCAACTGGTGTAACCTGATGAACTGCTCTTCCATCTCTTTCTGAGCCGTTGCAGGGAAGAACCTCTCATAGAAACCCTTCAAAAACTGATTCCAAGTTAATAGGTTACTCTAATCTCGCTTCTTCCGCCAACCACCAGGTTTTGGCCACATCTTTCAGTTGTATCTTGGCCACTTTCACCTGGTTCTCATCCGAGATTTGAGCTGCCTTCATAAGATCTATTGTATCCATCATCCATTGCTCTGCATCTAATGGCCTTTCAGAACCAGAAAACACGGCAGGTTGCAGCCTCATGAAATCGGACACATTCCCTGGTCTCTATTCACGGGGTGCCATCAATAATCCTTGGTGTAAGATCTCCGTCTACTTTTGTTGGTTTTCCATCATACTCTGTAGATATCTCGTCATACCATCACTTTCTTCACTAGGGTTACCCTGGGAAGAGTCAGATCTGTCACTATTTTCTCGTCTTTCATGTCTGAGTTGGCTTAAAGGGTGATGGAAACTGAAATATGAAAAGATGAAAGGATTTCAGGACCCAGAAAAGGATTATCAAGAAGGAATAGAAAACTCTGTACTTGTAGTTTGGAAAGTATAACCAAGACTCATGCGCTCCAATTGCAAATTACTATCACATTAATCTACCGATTGGTTGTACTGAAGATGTAAGAGTCTAGGCTCTGATACCACCCTGTGACGCCCCGATCCTGCGGGTACGAAGATGTCACTGTGACGTATATACGCAGGTCAGAAAAATCTTCACGAATATACGTTAAGCATCAATACATGCAAGAATCAGAGTGCGAAAGCACATTGGTAATATACATTCCAACAGAAAAGTACAAGTACATAGTTATCACAAAGAGTGATACAATATTACAGGAATATGACATCACTAGAAAATACAAAAGTACATTATACGATGAGATATACATAACAAAAGCTAAGAGGTACTCATGAGCAGCAAAAGGGGCCTCGAGAGCCAATCAGAAGAAGAGCTGGGAGGAAGAGCTATGACGATATCCAAGCTTCTTCTGCGTTCTGATCGCCACGGGAGGATCCGCTGCGCACTCTGATCAGCTACAGTAAGGCCACCATTGTCCAGACTCTAGGGTCTGGACATGAGGATCCAGGGTTGTCAGATGTAACCTTGCGAGTACACATGATAAAGCCAAGTGGCGTGGATATCAGGCAGTCACACGTATGCATGATCAAGTGATGTGGTTCAAGCATGCAGGTGCAGCCAATGACAAGTAACATAAAGGAACTTAAAGGAACGACAGTAAATCCGAAATCAAGTAAATACATGTATATCAATAAATCTGAATCGGGAAACATACATAGAAAATGGTGTGGAAAGCATAGATACACATAAACATGTAATGCCGGTACAAGTCAGTAAATAAGAGATCAGGAAATCCCGTAATAATCTAGAATCATATATAGTAAAACAAAATGTTCAGCTCAAGTCATACAACATGAATTGTTGAATCATAATAACAGGGCAAGTCACATGCATGGGTAAATTAGTATGTTGCATTTAAGTTATCCAATAATAATTATCAGTATCATTTGTTATTGTTGTCACTTTCGCACCGGCATCCCACAACACCGACAGTTCACGCTGGAGCCTGCACTTCAATAGAACTCATCCGAATTCCGATATGCGAGTATCATTATTCGAATAGGGGAGAGACCAAATAACATATGCTCATGACGTTATTATTATACAGGTACGTGTGTGTGTTAATATGCACTGAGAATGCTTATCACGCTAACACCAGGCGGCACAGGCAGGAAGGAGGAGGTAGCCCCACGATTCAAGCGGTGGCCCCCCACCACGTGTATGGTGTGGCACTTTGCTCTGTATGGGAAATGGATTCAAGAGGTGGCCCCCACAGATTCAAGAGGTGACCCCCACGACGTGTGTGGTGTGACACTTTGCTCCATGTGGTACTTTGTTATGTGTGGGGAATGGATTCTAGAGGTGATCCCTACAGATTCAAGAGGTGGCCCCCACCACGTGTGTGGCGTTGCACTTTTCTCCGTGTGGCACTTAGTTCCATTCAGGATCCGCCGGGCGCTAGCACGATCGTGGGATACATCCCGTCATCCCGATACCAGGCATGCTCTGCCGGATGTCGGTATGACTGTGCTATTAACAAGAGTAACAGTGCAGGGGACATGAGTACAGGGGATACAGGAGTACAGGAGTTCAGGAGTACCAGATGTCTGGTAGCAGTATAATAATCATGTCAAGGTCTCATAAAAGTGATAATCATGAATATGCAATGTAATTCAGGTGTCAGGTGTAATAGTATCCAGTCAGGTGTCACAATTGTTGGCACAAAGGCCCATCACTCTAGTTTTGATGATGATTAACTTATGTAGTTGTAGTTTACTAATGATCTTGTATTTAATTAGTCTCAGATTACTGATCAACATATTAGTAGGTGTTTGGCTTCAACAAAGGAGTTTTAGAGCTAACAGGTGTTGATTCAAGAGCTCGCGTGTAACGCCCCGATTCCCACGAATACGGGGACGTCACTGCAACGTATATACGTAAGTCGAAGTACCTTCCCGTATATACGCTAAGCATCAGTACAGACAAGAATCAGAGTACGGAAGCAAATGGTGCATTATACATTCCAACACATAAATACAATCACAGAGTTATCACCAGAGTGATTACAATATTACATGAATATCATATCACTAGTATGCGCAAATGCGAGAATACAAGGAATATACATGAATGAACAGTATAAAAGGCACTCACGAGTTTACACATGGGAACTCGAGAGGCACACAGGGGGCCTGGAAGGATGGAGCTCCGAAGGTCGGCTGGAGGTCCGCGCTACCGTTGCGCTACTCTGATCAGCAAAGGGGAAATCCACACGCTCCGGGCTCCATGACCTGGACGTGAGGTCCAGGGGAGTCAGTGACACTCCCCAGGCGAGTATGATACAATGCCAAGTGGCGAAGCAGGATGAGCACAAGTGTGCAAATGATACCAAGTAAGAAGTACTCATGAGGCAGATAGGTTAGAACAGGTATAGCATAATAATCACAAAACAGGAATCATAACATGCATAGCAGGTATAACAGGAATCATAACGGGAATATATAACAGGTATGACAGGAGGACATAACAGGTATCATAACAGGACTCAGGGTGAGCAATCTAATTGTATGGTTTCAGATTACGACTCCATGAGACTAGTACATCGAAGGAATAATCCAAACAAGGAAACCCTCATCTATATACCTTTATCTCATATTATCGTAATCTAAGTGCATACAACGGAGTAACAGGAACACTTATTATTATTACTCGTCTGACCCATATATCTCGGTATGTGTCCAGGTGTGCACCCCAACACACATACATCCATATATAGCTAGGCGAGGGTTGTTAACGGAAGTAGATGGAGAACTGATATCACTTCTTATAGTAGTTTCCATACACCTGGAACCAGTATTGGAGGCCCAAAGTCCCCCTAGTCACATGTCTTCTGTGGAACTCATGGTTCCACTACCACAAGTCGTCAATATTTTATTCCATTACTATAAGCAAGGTATCATTCCGCATCCATCACTTCCTCCCATACCCATACAAGTTGTCCTTTTTATAGTTTATTATTATAATTATCTGATTATGGGAATGAGTAGGATCATAACTGTAATCATACATGTAGTCAGAACTGTAATCATAAATGTAATCAGAAATGTAAGACATAGCAAGTGATCAGGTACTACATTCCCATTATCGAGATAATTATACAATGTCAAGTGTATCATGCCTTGTTGTAAAGAGATAGCATGACAAAATGGTGATATACAACACGTAACCAGTCAAGTCAGGAGATAGATGATAGTCTGGGTAAGTCATGGTACAACATACAGGTCTTGCCAAATAGCGGCATGTCAGGTAGTCAGATGATAACACAGTTACCAAGGTGATATACATGTGTTAAAAGGAAACATGCAATTGACAAGTCTGAAATAATGACAAGTCTGAAATAATAGCATGGCAATCATAGGAGAAACTCAGAAGTCAACGACCACGAAGGGTCGGCCACGCATAGCATGAAAACAGTAAAAGATATAAGCATGAAATACAATACATGAAGACTAGAACGAGAATACTATCATAATCAATGAAATGGGAAGTAAGAGGGTAGCGAGTAAGAATACTCGCCTAAAGCGCTACTCGCGTGTTGGAATCCCCGGGAGAGGATAAACACCAAGTGGGCAAAGGGAAGGGCTTTGCCCTTTGGAAGGCCGCCGGCCTAGGGGTGGTGCGCCACCCCTTGGTGGTGATCTTGGAGGTGGCCGGCCATGGTATAGGTGGTGGAGTGGTGGTTTTGTGGAGGGTTTTGATGGTGGTGGTATTTTTTAGAGAAGGTAAAGGAAAGGTGGAAGCTTTGGAATTTGTGGTGGTTTCCATGGAGAGGGAGGAAGAAGAAGAAGTTGAAGTTGGTGTGGTGGTGGTTGTGGTGGTTGAGATGAAGAGAGTTTGTGATGGAGGCTAATATCTTGGTGAAGTGGTGAAGAGAGAGAAGAGAAATGAAATGGAGAAGGAAGGGTATTTATAGAGTTTTGGATTTGTGAAGGAGTTGCAATTAAATAAAAGAGAGGGGCTTAATTGCAAAATGGAAGGGGATGAGGTGTTTCTCTTGGCCAATGGTGGCTTGCCATGGAGAGGGGTGAGGTGGAATGGAAGTGTGTGGAAGTTGGAGAAACTTGGTGGAAAAGAAAAGGAAACTTGGTGGAAAAGAAAAGGAATTAAAGAAAATAGGAAAAGAAAATAAAAAGGGAAGATATTTTGGTGGAGAAGCTTGTTGGAGGAAGCTAAAAAAATAAAGAAAAATGAAAAAGGAAAAGAAATTAAAAGTGAAGATATTCTCTTGGAAGAGAAAATAAAAATAATGAAAGTGGCGGATTCCCGGGATTCGGTTGCGGATGCGGCAAACATTCGGAAAAATACCGAAATCGTCCCGAAATCAAGTATCTCGGAACGACCCGAAATAATTATCAAAAATCAAGAATATTATATTGAGAATAATGGTGAAATTCGTTTTAAGAAATACTATATAGTTTTAAAACTAAAAATCCCGGAATCAACCAAGATACCGACTCCGGTGGAATTTTCATAAATTCATAAAATCCTCAGAAAAAGTATTTAAGTAAGAAAAATAATTCTAAGAAATAAAGTCTAAAGGACCGTCTAGAAATTCCAATCTGTTTGGAAATTAAAAATCCGGGAATCGGTCAGCGGCACTGGCCAACACCGGTTTTGGAGAAATTCCTTTTAATCCAAGAAAATTCCAGAAAATCATATAAAATCTAAAATAATGGAAAATGATATTTGAAACTGAAATCGATCAAATACAGGAAGTAAATCAAAAAAATACGATCGAAAAATCTGAATACGCAACTAAGTACGTATTCCGAGAACGGGGTATTACAATCCATCCACCTTACAAAAAATTGCGTCCTCGCAATTTCGATAAGGGGTAAATTGAACACAAGGGGACAAAGGTGGAATAAAGGCTTCATAAAACCAAAACAGGGGATATATGGAAGAGATGAAGAATCAAAGGAAAGATGGTCAAGAAAATAGATAACTCTGTACTTGTAGTTGGAATGTATAACCAAGACTCAAGTATTCTGGACGTACTGAGGAAGTAAGAGCCTAAGCTCTGATACCAACCTGTAACGCCCCGATTCCCACGAATACGGGGACGTCACTGCAACGTATATACGTAAGTCGAAGTACCTTCCCGTATATACGCTAAGCATCAGTACAGACAAGAATCAGAGTACGGAAGCAAATGGTGCATTATACATTCCAACACATAAATACAATCACAGAGTTATCACCAGAGTGATTACAATATTACATGAATATCATATCACTAGTATGCGCAAATGCGAGAATACAAGGAATATACATGAATGAACAGTATAAAAGGCACTCACGAGTTTACACATGGGAACTCGAGAGGCACACAGGGGGCCTGGAAGGATGGAGCTCCGAAGGTCGGCTGGAGGTCCGCGCTACCGTTGCGCTACTCTGATCAGCAAAGGGGGAAATCCACACGCTCCGGGCTCCATGACCTGGACGTGAGGTCCAGGGGAGTCAGTGACACTCCCCAGGCGAGTATGATACAATGCCAAGTGGCGAAGCAGGATGAGCACAAGTGTGCAAATGATACCAAGTAAGAAGTACTCATGAGGCAGATAGGTTAGAACAGGTATAGCATAATAATCACAAAACAGGAATCATAACATGCATAGCAGGTATAACAGGAATCATAACGGGAATATATAACAGGTATGACAGGAGGACATAACAGGTATCATAACAGGACTCAGGGTGAGCAATCTAATTGTATGGTTTCAGATTACGACTCCATGAGACTAGTACATCGAAGGAATAATCCAAACAAGGAAACCCTCATCTATATACCTTTATCTCATATTATCGTAATCTAAGTGCATACAACGGAGTAACAGGAACACTTATTATTATTACTCGTCTGACCCATATATCTCGGTATGTGTCCAGGTGTGCACCCCAACACACATACATCCATATATAGCTAGGCGAGGGTTGTTAACGGAAGTAGATGGAGAACTGATATCACTTCTTATAGTAGTTTCCATACACCTGGAACCAGTATTGGAGGCCCAAAGTCCCCCTAGTCACATGTCTTCTGTGGAACTCATGGTTCCACTACCACAAGTCGTCAATATTTTATTCCATTACTATAAGCAAGGTATCATTCCGGCATCCATCACTTCCTCCCATACCCATACAAGTTGTCCTTTTTATAGTTTATTATTATAATTATCTGATTATGGGAATGAGTAGGATCATAACTGTAATCATACATGTAGTCAGAACTGTAATCATAAATGTAATCAGAAATGTAAGACATAGCAAGTGATCAGGTACTACATTCCCATTATCGAGATAATTATACAATGTCAAGTGTATCATGCCTTGTTGTAAAGAGATAGCATGACAAAATGGTGATATACAACACGTAACCAGTCAAGTCAGGAGATAGATGATAGTCTGGGTAAGTCATGGTACAACATACAGGTCTTGCCAAATAGCGGCATGTCAGGTAGTCAGATGATAACACAGTTACCAAGGTGATATACATGTGTTAAAAGGAAACATGCAATTGACAAGTCTGAAATAATGACAAGTCTGAAATAATAGCATGGCAATCATAGGAGAAACTCAGAAGTCAACGACCACGAAGGGTCGGCCACGCATAGCATGAAAACAGTAAAAGATATAAAGCATGAAATACAATACATGAAGACTAGAACGAGAATACTATCATAATCAATGAAATGGGAAGTAAGAGGGTAGCGAGTAAGAATACTCGCCTAAAGCGCTACTCGCGTGTTGGAATCCCCGGGAGAGGATAAACACCAAGTGGGCAAAGGGAAGGGCTTTGCCCTTTGGAAGGCCGCCGGCCTAGGGGTGGTGCGCCACCCCTTGGTGGTGATCTTGGAGGTGGCCGGCCATGGTATAGGTGGTGGAGTGGTGGTTTTGTGGAGGGTTTTGATGGTGGTGGTATTTTTTAGAGAAGGTAAAGGAAAGGTGGAAGCTTTGGAATTTGTGGTGGTTTCCATGGAGAGGGAGGAAGAAGAAGAAGTTGAAGTTGGTGTGGTGGTGGTTGTGGTGGTTGAGATGAAGAGAGTTTGTGATGGAGGCTAATATCTTGTGAAGTGGTGAAGAGAGAGAAGAGAAATGAAATGGAGAAGGAAGGGTATTTATAGAGTTTTGGATTTGTGAAGGAGTTGCAATTAAATAAAAGAGAGGGGCTTAATTGCAAAATGGAAGGGGATGAGGTGTTTCTCTTGGCCAATGGTGGCTTGCCATGGAGAGGGGTGAGGTGGAATGGAAGTGTGTGGAAGTTGGAGAACTTGGTGGAAAAGAAAAGGAAACTTGGTGGAAAAGAAAAGGAATTAAAGAAAATAGGAAAAGAAAATAAAAAGGGAAGATATTTTGTGGAGAAGCTTGTTGGAGGAAGCTAAAAAAATAAAGAAAAATGAAAAAGGAAAAGAAATTAAAAGTGAAGATATTCTCTTGGAAGAGAAAATAAAAATAATGAAAGTGGCGGATTCCCGGGATTCGGTTGCGGATGCGGCAAACATTCGGAAAAATACCGAAATCGTCCCGAAATCAAGTATCTCGGAACGACCCGAAATAATTATCAAAAATCAAGAATATTATATTGAGAATAATGGTGAAATTCGTTTTAAGAAATACTATATAGTTTAAAACTAAAAATCCGGAATCAACCAAGATACCGACTCCGGTGGAATTTTCATAAATTCATAAAATCCTCAGAAAAAGTATTTAAGTAAGAAAAATAATTCTAAGAAATAAAGTCTAAAGGACCGTCTAGAAATTCCAATCTGTTTGGAAATTAAAAATCCGGGAATCGGTCAGCGGCACTGGCCAACACCGGTTTTGGAGAAATTCCTTTTAATCCAAGAAAATTCCAGAAAATCATATAAAATCTAAAATAATGGAAAATGATATTTGAAACTGAAATCGATCAAATACAGGAAGTAAATCAAAAAAATACGATCGAAAAATCTGAATACGCAACTAAGTACGTATTCCGAGAACGGGGTATTACATCGCGCATCAAGATCGCATTTAGCACTCGGTAGAAGTCAAGCTCGTTGGATCGTGTTTGGATCGAGTCGACTTGGAGAAGGAGTTCTACAAGAAGATTTTAGTTTGTGTTTAATTTAGTTGTTTAGATCTTGTGTAAAGGTAGATAGTATTGATATGCTCAAGTTCACATACACACACAAGTTTAAAGTTTGGTTTTCGGTTTAACCAGTTTTGAATTTCATGTCAAAAACATAGATATATCATTTACATGTGTATTAGATTTTATTCATACACTCTATGCTTCAAATATAGTTTAAATATCTTGTTTTTGTATCCACATGAGTTTTAGAGAAAACGGTTTTCCATTTCAAAGTTTAATTTTAGAAAATACGGTTTTTGTTTAAAGGCCAAATTTCAATATCACAAAAATGGTTCAAATTATTTCTAATATGTGTTGAATTTTAGTCACACATATTTGTTATTCAAAGATCTTACAAGAACTTATTTTTGTGAAATTTATGTGATTTTATGGGATTTTATGAAAGTTAAATATATCTTATAATCCCCAGCCAGACTACACTGGCGGTCGACCGGACGGTCGACCGGACAACTGGTCGGTCGACCGGAGCGGTTGACTGATGTACACGAGGGACGTGCACAGGGCAGCCTACTCGGCTGATCGACCGCGCGGTCGACCGACTGAAAGCACCCAACTCTCGGGTGCTGGCCGGTCGACCGATAGCTTGGCCTGGTCGACCGGGCGGTCGACCGGAGGCTCAACGTTCAGAAAAATGACCGTTGACCAGTCGACCGGACGATCGACTGGAAGAGCAATCTGGGCAATCCAGACTGCCAACGGCTAGTTTATTTGAGAGGGTATAAATACCCATCTCTTGGGCTGTTTTATACATGGTTTTTGAGAGCAAAAATTCCTGTCTTTCCTAGTGTTTTAACAAGTTTTCAAGAGCTTTTTGGGCTAAAAAAATTATCTTTTTATTTATTTTCAAGGGTTGGAATATTTCAAAGAAAAGAGAGTCTTTTGGGAAATTTGATCTTGATTTCAATATCTATTTGGAGATTTTCCCAAATGTTTTTCTTTGTTCCAAACACCTTGTTTTCTCACACTTGAGCTATCAACTCTATCCTATCTATAAGATTTTGTTTTTATGGGAAAGAGTTGGTTTGTGGTTTGTTGAGACCACCAAGGGTTGTAATCCTCTTTGCTTTGTGTTTGTTGGTTATTCCTCTAAGTGTAGAGGTGATTGTGGAGGAGTTTTGGTTAATTGTTATCCCTCTTGTGTAGAGGTGATTGTGGTGAAGTTTGGCTTAGTGCCTTATCCCTCTAAGTGTAGAGGTGATTGTTGTTGTGCCTTGCCTCTTGTGTAGAGGTTGTTTGTTGGAGAGAGGAGTTGTGTACTCCTAATTTGTATTTGCCAAATTCTCGGTGGAGGTTCTCTGTGTGGGAGGTCCTGTGTGGACATATAGTGGAAATCCTTCTGTGTGAAGGCGGGGACGTAGAGCAGTGGCTCGAACCTCGAAACATATCTTGTTGTTTGCGATGATCCACTATCTCTTAACTCTCTCTCTCTTTCATACCTTGCATTATTTCATATTGTTCATATCATACATATATACTTGGTATTGTTTGTGTGCCTCACTAGTGTTGAACCAAGAGAGCTTCATATAGCACCTCAACTCTTATTTAGATGAATTTAGAGGAGATAGTTCAGAGCCCATCACCGGAAATTCGGCTACACTCTTTGGTTACACTTAGTGTGTTGCAATTAGTTTTTAATTCCACATCATTTATCATTAGATTAGCTATATACCTATTCACCCCCCCTCTAGGTGTATTTTCAACAATATCAGATCAAATGTGTCAGTACCAGGTGATAGCATATGTCAAGTATCAAGTGATAGCATGTAAATTGTCCAATGTCATATATCAGGTGTCAGGTATCAGGTATCAAGTGATAACATGTCAAGTACCAGTGTCAAATATCAAGTGTCAGGTATCAGGTGTCAAGTAATAACATGTCAAGTACCGGTGTCAGATATCAAGTGTCAGGAATCAGGTGTCAAGTATAACATATCAGTGTCAGGTAATTAACATGTCGGTGTCAGGTGAGTCAATACAGAGCCATAATATTATATGTCAAGCAATCATCTGGTCATGTAATATGATACAGAAAAAATATAGTTAAATATTTCAAACTCTTCACAACCATATCTATAACAACAATAAATTAATCTTTTAATTAGCTATGCAGAGCCGAGCGAAGCGGGAGCGTATCTAGGCATATCCTTGCAAGTATAATACCAGTTAAATGAATTATAATAATGGTCAATAGGTATTCATGTAACATGTTAATTTTAAAAAATCACCCGCATATCATATATCAACTCGTATAACGATATATCATGTATTCAAAGCTAGAGTAGCAATTTCTAGGCATATAACGGTAATAACAAGACATCCACTTATCAATATATCATGCAATAAATACTAGAGTAGCAGTTACTAAATATGAATTGAAGATATCAAAGCACTTAAATTTATATCGAGCCCTAAAATAGAATTAGCAAGGCATGAAGCAACACAAGGAAAGTACTCGCTCAAAATAAAATAGACACTCGTTCAAGATAAACTGTACTCGCCTAAAACCAGAACGCAATACCGAGTTAAAATCTGGGAAATCCGCGAACACGTGCGAGCATGCTACCAATCCATATATTAAAAAATATATATAAATATTATCTATATTAGAGAGAGAATGAGAGAGAGGAGAGAGAGGAATTAGTTAGAGAGAGGGAGGCTAGAGAGAGAGAGGGAGAGAGAGTTGTAGGGGGAGAGAGAGAGATAGAGAGTGCGTTGGTAAGGTAGGGTAATTAGGAAATGAGGGGAAGGGTAAAAGTGAAAAGAAGGAAAAAAAGGAAAGGAATAAAAGAAAGAAAGAAAAGAAAGAAGAAAAGAAAGAAAAGAAGGAGGAAGGGTGGGGGGCGGCGTGCCTGGGCCCAGGGGAGGAGGAAGGTGGGTGGTTAGAGTTTGGTGTTGATGTTGTTGTTTGTTGTTGTGGTGTTGATGGTGTTGGTGGTAGTGGTGGTTGATGGTGGTGGTGGTGGTATTGGGGAGTTGGAGGAGGAGGTGGTGATTGGGGGGTTAGAAGTGGAGGAGGAGGTGGATTGATGGTGAATTTTAGAGAAGAAGAAGAAGATTAATGGTGATGGGTTTATGGAGAAATTGGAGGTGGTGGTTGATATTTGGTGGAAGGAAGTGAGAGAGAGGGGATTTTGGGGGGGAGATGGCCGGATCTAGGGTGGTGGCGGCGCTCCGGGGGCGGAGCCAGTGGCTGGCATGGTGTTGGCCGACGGTGGAGCCAAGGGAGGGAGAGAGAGAGGAGATGTGTTGGCGGGAGAGGGGGAGAAATGGAGGAGATGTGGAAGAAGGAAAGAAGGAAAGAAAGGAAATTAAAGAAAGAAAGGGAGAGGGAGAGTATGGGGGAGATGTGGGGGATGGCTGCTGGTTGCAGCAGCACTCTGCTGTCGTTGGTAGGGAGTGGGAGGAATGGGGAGTAGGTGGAGGAAAGAAAGGAAGAAAGAGAAGGAAAGAAAAGAAAGGAAAGAAAAGAAGAAAAAGGAAAATAAAAAAAAATTATAAAAAAGTGTAATTAAAATATATTATTAAATAATAAATAAGTAGGATAAAATAGGAGAATTAGGTAAAGGATAGGAGAAAGAAAAAGCAAGAAAGGAAAATAGTCGATAAATAATATTATTATTTAAATAGGGTAAAATTTGACTGCTTCAGAAACGCTCTGAAAAATTCTGAAAATAGAAAATATTGTTTTAAGATATCTGGTGAAATCAGATTTGAGAAATTCAGTCTGATTTTTAAATTAAAAATCATGAAATCTTCTGGCGATACCAGTCGGCACCAAAATCGATCAAATTTTGATAAATTCAGAAAAATCTCAAAAAAATATATTTAGATAGAAAATAAGATTCTAAGAAGTAATGTGAAAGCTGTTTCTAAAAATTTAACTCCATTTGAAAACTAAAAATCCAAGAATCGGTCTGCGATGCCCATAGACACCGATTTTAAAGATTTTGCAGAATAATTCTGAAAAATTTCATAAAATCATGAAAAATCTAAAATATTGGAAAACAATGTTTGAAACTAAAATTGATCAAATCGAACTACCAAAATGGTCAAATCAGGTAGTATGCTAGTTTCGGGTTCCCGTCCAGGTCAGAGCTGATTCTAAGACTGAGAATCCAGATCCGATACCAAATAACATAAGTAATCATAACCTAAAAATAAATACTGGAAGAAAATTGAAACAATACGGTCAAAAAATTGGGTGGCTACGTATTCCGAGAACAGGGTGCTACAGATTTACTTAGAGGACGCGGCTCTGAATTGTTGAGAGACGCGACTCTGATCTGTTGAGAGGACGCGACTCTGATTCACTTAGAGGATGCAACTATGAATTGTTGAGAGACGCGACTTTGATTTGTTAAGAGGATGCGGCTTTGGATTGTTGAGTGACGTGACTCTGATTCACTTAGAGGACGTGGCTCTGAAGTGTTGAAAGACGCGACTCTGATTCATTTTGAGGGCGTGGCTCTGAATTGTTGAAGGGACGCGACCTTGAATTGATGGGAGAACGCAGTCCTGGATTGAGGAGAGACGCGACCCTGAACTCTTCAACTTGTTAGAGGCGATGCAACCCTCGATTCGTGGAAGGACGTGGATTTAAGCCGCGGTCTTGAATTGTTAAAGACGCGGTCCTCATTCTGTTGAGAAAACGCAGTCTTTGGTTTACGAAGGTATGCGGACTTCAAAACACTGCCCTTGAAGCGTCACATGCAGTTTATAGAGCCGAGAAGATCTCGCTGGATCTTTTGAGGCAAAGTCGGCGTTGACGGTTGGGGACGCGTATCGTTGGGACTTCCCGGAGCAAAAATCCATGTGTCTCACTCAGACTGGATCTGATGTTCGCGTAGCGAATTAAGGCTATTAATTGGCCTTTAAGAATGGCTTTGATTTTTATGCCGTTAATTAATAGCCATTAGCGGGCCTATAAATAGGCCATGAGCTTCTTAACAGTCATTCATCTTGACTGTTTTCTTCAAGGACATGTGCTCTGAAGAATTTTCAAAGTTCTTTAAAAGAACCCAAAACTTTGATGCTTTCTTGCAATTTTCTTTGAAGATTATCACTATTAAGTAATTTCAAAATCAAAAAGCATCTCTTTCTATGCTTTCATGGTCCTGCCTTGACGGATTATGTCCACCCTCCAGAGAACTTTTCTTCAGGTAGGAAATGGCTTTTGCTATGATAAGGCTCTGTTTCCTTGAAGTCTGTCATCGCCAGTTATGAAGAGACTTTGTCTCTTGATCTCTTTCTGAAACTTCTGACAACCTCTTTCTTGAAGGTTAGAGAGTCGACTTGAGATCCATGCGTCCATGCTCTGCAAACGCGATCCTCGCGTTAATTGATGAAATGCGAGCTTGTTGACTTCTACGTCTCAAATTCTTCAGACGCAAGCGTGGTGAACTCTGCATTTTGCATCCTTAAGCACGAGCTTTTGCATCTAAAACTCGTGTCTGGAGTTCATGATTTAGAAAATTTTAAGACTCGCGTCTGAGCCTTTATTATCTGCCTTGCGTTCTGATCATCAGACGCGAGTCTAATGTTGGACTGTGCATTTAGATCCATATTTTCTGTCTTTACAGAGCATGGTAAACTCTGCGTCTTGAAGCTTTTAAACGCAAGATTCGCGTATAATACTCGCGTCTGAAGTTTATGACTTAAGACCCGCGTCTGTGCCTTTGGATCCATATTTTCTACCTTTGCAGAGCATGGTAAACTCTGCGTCTTGAAGCTTTTAAACGCGAGATCCGCGTATTGGACTCGCGTCTGGAGTTCTTGACTTAGAAAAATCCTTAAGGCCTGCGTCCGTGCTTCTGATTCATGTTTTCTATCTTTTGCAAAAATTTAATCCTCGAGTTTTTTCTTCTTGCAGGTCTTGGTCGTATCGATGGTGCTGGTTCCAGTGTCTTTGCCATGTCCATTGAAGAGACATGAAATGGCCAGCTTGTTCGATTGGCGACCACTTGAGGAGCCAGAACTTTTGTCCAAGGGCGAGGAAGATCCGCGCGGTTCTCGATACACATCAAGACATTATTGGACATGATGTACCAGTAAGATCTCGGATCCTTCCTGATCATAATGAGCATAGCGAATTTGAAGGTCACAGGAATGAGGACGTCACCAGTAAGGTCTCGGATCCCCCTTCACCAATCTTGTTCAAAGAAGTGATAGCAACGAAAAACCCATGCTCATTAGATGACTTTTTGATGGCGGAGCTTTCCATTAAGTGAAGGATTACGGCCTTGACCCTCGCATCAGTTGGTCGGGTGGGAACAAAATGCTCCCTTGCATTTCAACCTCGAGAAACACTATTGTTCTCAAGAGGAGAGAAAGTTGATCTGCTATTCCCGGCCATAGTCAAGAAGATGAATTTTGTGTATCTTTAATGTTTCAAGGAGTGAGTGCAACCTTTCGCTGTACAAGAGGAACTTCTTTGTACTCCTTTATTGTAACACTCAATCTTATTAGAAAAGAGAGTGTTTTGTGTCGCATTTATAATTTTGAAATAAATAAAAGTGACACTTTTCTCGTCTTCCTACTTGCCTTGACTTACCTTTTGCATTGAAAAATCAGACATATGGAAGTAATTATCTTTGATTTGCTAGAAGTGTAATATTTTAACTTAGCAAGTCAAAGTTGAAAATTTCCATTTAAGAAATTTAAAAAGGTTACTGTCAGAGGTGTGATATTAACTTGACATGTGTGATATTAACTTGACATGAGTGGAATAGGTTTTATAGACTTACCATTCTATGGATGAGAATGACAAGTGAAGTTTTCACTCCGCGAAGGATTGTGATTGAGTCTTCATCAGAGGTTTAATATTAACATAATTAAAACTCAGCTTGGGATTAGTGGGAACACTGTTAAAAGTGTGATATTAACCTAACCGTGATTTTAAGTGGACCTGCCATTCTTTTGACGAGAATAACAAGTAAGACTAGACTCATCGGGTTCTAAGTATTTCTTTATAGTCAGAGGTATGATATTAACTTAACGGATTGGATTGAATCTTGTCAGAGTGTGATATTAACTTGACAAGGATGTGAGCTAGAGGTGTGATGTTAACTTAGCTCCACAGGAATTTAAATTTTGTTTGGGAAAAAATACCACTGTCATAGGTGTAGTGTTGAATTTGACAGTGAAAATAATGCCAGAGGTGTAATTTTGAACTTAACACTAGTCATCTCGACTTCGATATGAAAGTTCGAGGGAAAGTCATTGTGATAGGTGTATTGTTGAACTTAACAATGAACTGAATGCTAGATGTGTAATGTTAAACTTAGCATCGCTCGTCTCAGCTTCGATATGGAAACCTGAGGAAAGTGTCAGTCAGAGGTTTAATGTTGAACTTGGCAGCAACTTGGTTACTGTTAGAGGTGTGATATTAAACTTAACAGTAATCTATCAGAGGTGTAATATTAACATGACAAGAGTTGATTTGCGATATGAGTAATTTTGAGGACTTGCCATTCTATTAAGGAGAATTGACAAGTGAAGTTTGGAACGTCAGAGGTGTAGTGTTAACTTGACAATTTTGAAGACTTGTGACTCCATGTAAGGAAGCGACAAGTGAAAGTTCATACTCGCTGGGAAGTATTAAAACTTTTTCACTGTTAGAGGTATAGTATTAACATAGCTGTGATTGAGCTTGTGGACCTACCACTCCATGGGAAGGAATTGGTAGGGGACTTTGGTGGAGAAATAGAATAAATTATCAGAGGTGTAATATTAACTTGACGAACCCCACGAACCCCATTGGGAATTAAGGAAAATGACTTGTCAGAGATTTACTGTTAATGTGACAAGTCTGTCCTTATTTCGCTCGGAAAATAGACACATGTATTTTTATGGTCCTACCATTCTATGAGAGAGAATTGGTCAGAAATTTTAGAAGGAAAGACAGAATCAAGTCCCTTAGGATTTTTAGCAAACCCTTAGCTATCAACAGATTTGGTATGCCTTTACCAACTATCGTTTGAGTTGGGCTAGCCATGCTATTCTCCTCAGCATGATAAGTTGTCGAGAACTTATGTTGGACGTAAAAGCTAACATTTTCCTCTATCCTTAGCCTTCAGAGGTGTCAGATTTTGATAGATAAACTAGAGAAGAGTAACAAGGCTAAAACTGAAATTTCGCACTTTATCTTTTCTTTGATGTTTACATCATGCATTATGATATAACCAATGTTAGGTTGGCTCGACAGTGATCGACCATAATGTGATCCATTGAAGAAAGAAGCTTTTCTTTGGCGTTCTCCAAACATCTTGGATCTGAAAGTTTTGATCAGAGGTGTAAGGTTAACTTGATCATGAGAAGAATCTGCCATTGATCGGCATCATGAGAGTATCATCGTCTGAGTTATGAGGCGGTATGCTCCATTTGAGTAGACTAACTCTACTACAAATGGTCCTTCCCATTTGGACTGAAATTTTCTTTTGTCTTATGCTTCATCACTATAGGTCTTCTGACAGCTAAGACAAGGTCATCTTTCTTGAAAGTCTGCTCCTTGATTTTCTTGTTGAAGGCTCTGAAAATTCAAGCTTGATAAATCTCGATTTCCTGTTGAGCTTGTAGGCATTTATCGTCCAAAGCTTCCAACTCCTGGGGTCGCAGTCGATGCTTCTCCTCATTTGTCATCTCCATTGTCAAGACAATACGTAGAGATGGGAACTGAATATCTAGTGGGAGTACAGCCTCACACCCGTATACCAAGAGAACGGTGTAGCTTTCGTCGGGGTTCTCACTATCATGCGATAAGCCCATAAGCATTCACATAACTTATCATCCTAGTCACGTTGGCTCTTCGAGATGAATTTTTTGAGAAGTTTCCCAATGGTCTTAATGAAAGCTTCTGTAAAGCAGTTAGCGGCTGGATAGTATGTCGTTGAAGACACACTCTGAGTCTTGAACTTATTGCAGAATCTTTAGAATGCTTGGTTGACGAACTGAGGCCCATTATCATGGACAATCCGTCGTGGCATGCCAAAGCGGTAAACCACGTGATGTTTAATGAACTTGATCACGTCAGATGTCTTTACCTCCCTCAAGGGGATAGCTTCAGCCCCTTTGGAGAAGTAATCAGTTATGGCTATAAACCGGTGTCCTTTGGATGAAGGTAGGCTGATAGGACCAACCACGTCCATTCCTCACATCTCGAATGGCCAGGAAGAAGTTGTAGGGCGAATATGTCCTGATGCCTGGTGAATGAAGTCACCATGGATTTGACAGGAGCGGCATCGCTTAGTGTAAGTGATGGCGTCAGGGATCATTTTTGGCCAATAATATTCAAGTCTTTGGAGTCAATCTCCAAGTTTTGGACCAGGTTGGTGAGCTCCACACATACTGTCATGAGCCTCTTTGAGTGTTTCTTGTGCCTCTTTATGTGACAAGCAGCGGAGGAGGATTCCATCATGCGATCAGTGATACAGTGTTCTTGTGATCGCATTGTAGTAGAATTTAGGGGCTTTCCTTTTAATGGCAGCCGCCTCTTTAGGGTCATCAGGCAAAATGTCGTACAATGCGTAGTTGATATACGGGAATTGCCAATTTCTAAGCTCTGGACCTGCCGAAGTCTCTAGAGTTTTTTTAACTTGAAGGTTCCCTGCTGGAATCTGATCATTTTGAGGGCGAGTTTTTGGACAGTACAAGTCATGACTGTAGACGAGTACTTTCTCTGTCACTCCGGTTGGAAGAGCCAAGGAAGCAGCGAAAAGATGCCAGTGCATCTGTACGCGCATTTTGCTGGCGAGGTACATAGTCGATGTAGAAGTTTCTGAACCTCTCTACTATGTTGATAGTTGTGTTGTGATAGGGTAGCAAGTCTTCATGTCTGACTTCGTACTCCCCGCGAACTTGGTTAACGATGAGTTTTGAATCACCGTATGCTTTGAGATTTTTAACGCCAATCTCATCGGCGATTTGCATCCTGATCAAGAGAGCATTGTATTCCGCTACATTATTGGAACATGACTCAGTTAATGAGAATGCACGAGAGATAATGTAGTTCTGTGGGGATACAAGTAATACCCCCACTCCTGCTATGATATTTCCTTGAGGACCCGCTCTTGATGCGCCATCGAAGAAGAGTTGCCACACTTGTCCTTCGAAAGATGTCTGGGTCAAGCAAACTTCAGCGATCTCGTCTGGGAGATCTTCATAAAGTTTGGTTGTTCTTGGATCGGATACTCAGCCAAGAAGTCTGCCACTTCCTGTCCCTTCACAGCTTTTTGTGGCAGAAATTGCATCTCATATTGGGAGAGCAACATGGCCCATTTTTCCAATCGACCATTCAGTGATGATGGCTTCGTCATAAGCAATCTTAAAGGATTGACTTTTGATATGATGTGTATGGTTTGGCCCACCAAGTAGTGTCGCATCTTCTGGACGGTGAATATCAATGCCAGGCATTCTTTTTCGATCGGGTTGTATCGATGTTCAGCTCTGATCATAGTCCTACTCAGGTAGTTGTTTTCTATAGAATTTGATTGGGGGAAAATTTACAAAAAAGAATTGATTAGTAAAATTACAAGTAATTCTTTTAAGAAAGAATAAAACAATTACAAGTAGATCTCCTCTGAGATTCTGGGGAAGTATGCCGGTGGGAATCTGATTAGCGCGCGATCACTTTATCCCGTTGACGATGCGATCGGTCGCGTGGTCAAGCCTTCTCAAGAGAATTTTCTTCTCGCTTGGTTTTAAAAATCTTCTGAAAATAGAAGGCATGTTGAGACCCTGGATGCAAGAGAGTTGAGTCTCTGAGGCTTTTGGAAGCTTTGAAAGCAAGAGGACGCACGTTCTCTTAGATTTCTCTAAACTTTTTTCAGCCCTTCTTCCGTCGTACAAGGGGCTATTTATAGCAAAAATAGGGTGTAACTGCCCCCTTGAATTCAGCAAGACTGAATCAGTCTGTTAGCTTCGTGTGGGGCTCGAAATAGCCTTGCCGCGAGGCTAAATGCAAGCTCAGGCGAAGCTGGGAGGTTCGCGCGAGCTATTAATAGCCATTGTGGCTTCATTGTCTTCACTTAATGTGGGACGAAGTGGGCGGGTGTAACCGCCCACTTAAAGTGGCATTAACCCCACTAAAGTAGCGGGGTTCACCCATTAATCCCCCATGGAATTTTGAAACGGTCAACTGATGACCTGGTAAAGCTCACGGCAGAGCTAAGTAAGAGTTTCATGCGAAGCTCATTTTTCAAAGCTTCAAGCGAAGCTAGAAGTTAGCTTATAGCAGAGTTGGGTGAAGTTTCAAGCGAAGTTAGGAGTTAGCTCAGAGCAGAGATGGACCACTCCATCTCCAGCAAAGCTGGAGATATAGCTTCTAGCGAAGCTTAAAGTTAGCCTTCAGCGGCGTTGATTGAAGCTTCATGCGAAGCTAGTGGCTTCGGCCTTTTAGCGAAGCTAGCTCTCTTTTGGGCTCATGCGAGACTAGGTATTTAATCAGACCTAACTTCATAGGCCTACTTTGGCCTCTTCATAAGCAGCCTTGGCTTACTGTCTGCTTCACTGGATCAGTAGAGTCTAAATCACTGCTTTGTCCCTCGGAGATGGGCAAAAATGGTCGCCATCTTGTCTGCGACTTGTCTTTATAAATGTCGACAAGTTAGATATTGTTCAGACCGGTTGAAGAGTTGTTTGAGAGTTTTGTCTTTTTAGAGTGTCAACAAAACTTCCTTCAAAGTTTTCATGAATCTGGAATGGATTGGTACATATTCTAAAATACTTTGAATTTGAAGCTTGATACCTACATCGCTTAGGTCAAGAGAAATCCACTGGGTGCAATTGTACACTGAAGTAGGTGATCAGATTGGTTTTATCCTAGGACTTTCCATGAAGAGTGAGCTCTTAGTAAGCTAAGAACGAGCTCTCAGCGGAGCTAAGAATAAGCTCACAGCAGAGTTGGAGTAAAGCTTCAATGCGAAGCTAAATAATGAGCTCTCAGGGGAGCTAAGGTACAAGCTCTCAGCGGAGCTAACAAAACTTCTTGCAAAGCTAAAGGAGGTTTTTGAGCGAAGTTAGCTAACTTCGCTGCCTGAGGTCGTTTCAAATTAAATTGAAATGACCGCTTGCGCTCCTTTTGAGGAGGCAAAGCTAGACACTTCGGTGTCTATAAAAAGCAAATTCGGCTGAAGTTCAGAGAAGTTTTGTCTCCTCTTCAAACTCCTCAAAAATCTTCAGAGTTTTAGTACTCTCTTCATCTTCTTCTTTCAAGATCTTTCAGAACTTCTTATAAGTTCTAATGGCTCCCATGCAACGCGCAGGGAAAGAGGTTGCCACCTTTGCTACGGTGCCGCAGCCTCTGACCATCGAACGCCCCATTGTGGGTAGGAATTTTTTCTCTTTTCAGAGATTTTTCATCCCTTTTTTTGAAGCCAATTTTCGGCTATTTCATGGTGAATCCATCGCGATTCACCATGATTTAGTGATCTCAAGGAGTTGAACTCCCTTAATTTCGATTCTATCAAATTTTAGGGGATTTAATTCTCCTTTAATTTCGAGAATCCAAATCAGAGACCGAAAGGTTTCTTTCTCAAGTCTCCATGCATAGCCCTTAGGGCTTTTTGCACTCTGCATTTGCACAGAGTGCGAAGCTAGATAGAGAGGTTTACCCCTCTTAGGCATAGTTGCCTCTTAAGCTTCTATGTGAAGCTAATACTTCGTGACTTGCTGCACTCTGCCGTTCTGCAGAGCGCGAAGTTAAGCTTCAGGGCGAAGCTAATGCTAGGCTAGCTTCGCTTGACAAGCGAAGCTAGGCCTTAGCAATTTGTTACTTTCTGCACTCTGCCTTTGTGCAGAGTGCGAAGTTAAGTTTCGGGATGAAGCTAATATTAGGCTAGCTTTGCTTGACAAGCGAAGCTATACCTTAGCAATTTGTTACTATCTGCACTCTACCTTTGTGCAGAGTTTGAAGTTAAGCTTCGGGGCGAAGTTAATGCTAAGCTTTTAACGATTTGTATTCTTCTTCTCCCCTCTTTTTTTCTTCTTTTGAATCAATAGGCTAACATACTTTCTTCTTTTTGTTTTTGCAGTGCACTATACTCTCAGCCCATTGAATAGCCTTTTCGAGTCAGCCAGGGGATTTGATGGGAACGTTAGTCTACGGTTCCAAGGGCAGGCTTCTTTATTCAGTGAAAGGAGCACTCCTGATCGCGGTGCCTTGATTCATACTGGAGATCAGTGCACGATGAGGAGTATACTGACCACTGCTTCTCTAGAAGATCGTGATCGGAAAATCTACCGGAAGCCTGGCTTTATGTTTGGGGATGCGACGCCTGACACAGAGCAGTAGCTATTAGCCAGAGAAGGGCAGTGGATTTTCACTTTAAATGGCGAGAAGTATTATCTTCCGTCGAGCAAGCGTCACTTCCCACTATCTTTTTTCCAGTGTGTAACGAAGCCTAGGAAGATGAATTGGCATGTGACTCAGACTACTGAACCGGTCCATGTGAGAATTCTAATAGCTTCTTCTCATAATTACAGCAGGGCAGGTCCCCTCGGTGCATACTAGGTCTACATCCTGGGATCGTTCTATAAGACATCCTAGTGGGGAAGAACCCGGCCATGGTCCAAACTTTCAGCAACCAACTCTTAAGGGTCAGCGGTAATTATCTGGCGATGGACTTCAGGGCTCCGGGTTGGATTCGTCCTCCGAAGGCCTGGTGGAAAAACTTGACTTTGTACATCTTGGTTCACTTCGGGGAGAACCTGGAAAGACTCGGACTCCGCGAAGCTGTTAGGGTCACGTGCTATGGCATTCAGATGAGCGTTGCGAACTTCTACCCATTTTTGAATTGTACTGCCCAGCCACAGGGACTTTCTTCACTCCTGTAGGCGAACTGGTCATGGCTTTGCACGAGATGTGGGAGATCTCTGCCTTGCTAATGGGATCTCTTCCCTATGAGGAATATTTCTCTTGTGAAGTGGAGCTGGCGTTACTGGAGAAGCAGGAGCCTGCTTTGTTCGAGACTTACAGAGAGCTGATGTGCCACTTCCACATCTGCTTGGATGTACACGATGGTTATAAGGGAAGCTCGAATAGCTTAAAGAGTTGGGCATATTATTTATTTCCCACTCTAGAGAAAGCTCTCGAAGAAGCTCGATTCGGAGTAGTGGAGGAGGACATCCTTCGAATGATGAGGGAGCACGACCACGGAGATGTCATTTTGGAAGAAGACGACGGTATCTACGAAAAGGGTGATACTCTCAAGAGTTTCCATCATCAGGCCCGTCAATCGATATCCCGGAAGGCACTTTTGGTCGGCTTTCTGTCAGTTTGGTTGAAGAGGTGTGTAGTGCCGTCTCCTTCCAATGATGCCATTTTCCTGACGGTACTACTTTCGGCCGTTCGCTTGGTGCACGGTCGTTCTCTGGGGCTACTTTCGGTTATGGTATGTTGTATACAACGAGGTCTTCATGCACTAACGGAAGCCTTCTATAGGTTACCCACCATGAAGAGGGGTAAAGGAACAGTTTTATCTCGCGACGGGCAAAACCTTAGGATTGGATTGTCATACACCTATTTGATGGCATGCTTTGCTCTGCATTATTCGGCGATCATCCAACCCGAGGAAGAGCCTCCAGAGGGTGTTCGAATTGTGCACCTTCACTAATTCGAAGGATTTTCGTAAGAACAGATCTATGTGGCTGCGGTCCGCAAACTACTGTGTCGCCACGACGTGTATAGCCTTTTCCGATGTTTCTCCTATATTTGAGACGCTGGTTATGGTGATGAGTTCAAGGATGCCAGAGATGGCGGAACATCACTGAACCGCGGTGTGTTCGAGTGGCTGGTAAGCATCAGGCCTTCAAATCAAGTTTGGAGATAATGGAAGAATTCAAATTCAGAAATATCCAGCTCTTCCTATCTTCATACGCTTTTATCCCTCTGATTTTCTTCTATAAATACCCCCATACCTCGAAGGCAGAAAAGGACACCATCTCAGAAAGAGCTTTAGTTTAGGTTTTTCTTTTCTTCTTCTATGAAATTTTTATGTTTTATTTTATTTTTAGGCTAGAGAGAGTTACATAATCAAAAGAGAGGAAGAGTTATTGTAGAATGACACTATTGTAATCTTTGAAATCACCTAGAGGGGGGGTGAATAGGTGATGACTATATGAAATATGGCAACAATGCGGAATTAAAAATTCTACTAACAACTTGCACAAATTAAAGGACTAGCAATAATAAACACAATAGAATTGCAAGAAATAAAGGAGTTTGAGTTTAGAGAAAATTTCGAGCAAACGCAAACACAAATATATGTTTCCGAGGTTCGAGCCACGCTCTACGTCCCCGCCTTCAAGCTTGAAGGATTTCCACTAATGTTGATCCCACCGGATCTCCAATACAAGGACACACTTGTCCTATCTCTTGTGATGCCGCAACACCACCCGGAGCACACTAGCTCGCTTGAGGCCGATGCCTCTACAACTTCGCTCAAGAAGAAAATGATCACACTTGATCACAAAATAGCTCACTTGCACAATCCTATAACCAATATGTAGATGTAGAAATTTGGGATTGTGTAGTGCAAAATCTAGAGAGAAGTAGAGATATAGGCTTCAAATGGGTGTATAGAAATTTTGGCTTTGAAAATCTTTTCTCAAATAAAAGCTTGAAAGAATTGATGTGAAAATTGGTTTGTAAATTCGTGTCTTATCATGTTGAAGTGACCCACTATTTATAGGGGTTGAGAAACTGGGTAAAACAGCAAGAGAGATTCGTTGGGTGAGATCCCAACAAAATCTGTCAGAAAATAGAGCTGTTGGAGTCTGTCAGAATTTCTGACAGCTGCCGGTCGACCGCCAACGGTCATATTTTTGACCGTTGGAGGACTACGGTCGACCGCCCCAGTCGACCCAAACAAACAGAGAACACTGCAAGGTGTCCGGTCGACCCGAACGGTCGGCCGTGTGCACATACACAATTTGTGCACGTCGGTCGACCCGGACGGTCGACCGGTTCCTGTCAGTTCTGAAAAATCAGAACTTGCAGAAACCAGAACCTGGGTCTAAGGTTTTGATCTTTTGGTTTGGGGTTTTGGACCTTGTAAAAATAGGAGTATGACCATATGTCACTACCCTAACATGTTAAAACATTTTGATAAAGTTTCTCTTGATAAAAACTTGTTTTTCCAAAAGTTGGTTTTTCCAAAAACTTAAAGTTTCTAAAAACAAATTTCCAAACATGTTAACTGTAAATCTAAGTTGGAAATTGAAATTGAAATTGTTTTTGAAGCCATAAATCAAACTAAAGTGTGTGTAAGTAACAATCCCATAAATCTACTTCTAACATCTAGTTTTGACAAAAAGTCTAAAAGAAAAGTAAAAATACAAAACTTGGGCTTTTCCATTGTCTTGATCTTGACTTGGTCTTTTCTTCAAAAACTTGTTCCCGAAGCTTTCTAATGTGCTTAGCTTAGGGATGCAAATCTTAGGCGACGTCCAAACTTGTGAGTCTTGATAGTGGAGCCGTCAAAACAACTTGTTTTTAACCTGAAATTCTTTTAAACAAAATTTGTTAAATACATAACTAAATATGGTTTGTTATCATCAAAATATTCAACGGGATATTGGGCTAATGGCCTTTGGGCCAACAATCCCCCCCTTTTTGATGGTGACAAAACATATATAGTTATCACAAATATTTTGGGTAGAGACTTCAAGTGAAGCTCCCCCTCAACACATGCATATATAAAAAATCATACTCAGGCATAGATACAGGCATAGATACATAGCACAAATGATACATAGCAAAACTCATCCACAATACTCATGTCCATGCCAAAGCCAAAAGTACTCATGTCATAAAAAGGATAACACATGTTTATATAAAAAACACTATAAAAACACAACATGAACATAATAAGATGTCCAAAAACAATACAAAGATACATGTCCACCATACTAAATAAAAGATGTCCAAACAACATAAACACATAAAACCAAACACACAAAATATAAGTGTCAAGTACAAACAAAATACAAGGTCTCTCATAAATAACTCTCCCCCTTTTTGACATCATCAAAAGGGGCAGGTCACTCAGCACCACCAGCAGCATCATCCGCTGAAGAACTTTCCTCATCATCGTCTTCCTCAGACGAGCTCTCTGCAGCAGCGCCCTCAGTCATCTTCTCATCACCATCATCGTCTTCCTCATCAGAAGAAGAAGAAACTTGTAATACCCCGTTTCCGGAATACGTACCTTGTTGCGTATTCAGCTTTTCGATCGTATTTTTCGAATTACCGTCCGTATTTGACCAATTTCAATTTCAAATCTCATTTTCTAATATATTAGAATTTATGTGATTTTCTGGAATTTTCTGGAATTAAAATGAATTTCTTCAAAACCGGTGTCGACTAGCGTCACTGATCAATTTTCGGATTTTTATTTTCCAAACTATTAAGAATTTTCAGAAAGTCCTTTAGACTTTATTACTGAGAATCATATTTCTTAGCTAAAGCCTTTTTCTGAGAATTTTTGGATTTTATGAAAATTCTTACGGAGTCGGTAAATTACTGGTTCCGGGATTTTTTAATTTGAAAACTATAAAGTATTCCAGCAAACGGATTCCCCTATGAGTTTTAGAATATTATTAGGGATTTTTGGTGAAATTTAGGAATCGTTCCGAGATACTCGAAATCAGGACAATTTCGGTATTTTCCGAAATGTTTTCCGTACTTTCGACTTGGACCCGGGAATCCGTGTTTTCAATATTTTAATTTTTCGAGTTAGAGAAAATATTTTCTCTAAGGATTTCTTTTCCTTTTTCCTTTTCTTAAATCCTTTAACTTCCTCCATAATCCATTTGGTTTTCTAATTTCCACAATTCAAATACTTTTCCAAAATATCTTTCTTCCACACACTTCTCTCATTTAATACCCTCCACCTCATCTCCACATGGCTAGTTTTAATTGGCCAAAGAGAACACCTCACTCCCCACTTGGTTAATTTTGATTGGTCAAGAAAATATCTCATCCACTATTTGCACAAAAACCCCTCTCTTTTATTTAATTACTTCTCCTTTACAAATCCAAACCCTATTTAAACTAAACCCTTTACATTTTTATTCTTTTCTTCACTTCATCAAGAAACCAACCTTTGCAAACTCCTTCTCCTTCTCTAAAGTAAGCCCTAGGTCTTCATCTCCATCTCGAGCAACTACAACCTTGGGATTTGGGATCGTCCGCGAGATCGTCGAGGATCACTTCGGCACTTTTCGTCGACCTCGAATTCTTCCGGAACTCGTAGAAAGCCCCAAACAACCGTTCGAGGTGAGTATATTTACTCACCAAGACTTTTCTAATTTCTAGTATATTTGTATGGCCCCATTTTATTCACTTGTGTTATAAAAATCATATTTTTAGACTATCAAATTCAACCCAATAAAAATCTGATTTTTAGACCAAACTGCTGCTTATTTCAGAACTTCGGTCGACCGGCCCAAGGGGGGCAGTCGACCGATGTGCACGAACGTGCACAAAATTGGGTTGGCGGTCGACCGGTTCACCAACCAGTCGACCGGCTTAGGAAACCTGGAGCTCACGCACTTTGACCGGTCGACCGGCAGTCGACCGATACACTCGACCGGCCAAACCTGGAGCTCACGCATTTTGTCCGGTCGACCGGCAGTCGACCGGCACCCGACCGCCCTTGAAAACCCCAGTCGACCGGCAGTCGACCGGCACCCGACCGCTCTTGAAAACCCCAGTCGACCGGCAGTCGACCGGAGGTCGACCGACAGTCTAATTCGTCTTAATAATATTCTAAAACTCATAGGGGAATCCGTTCGCTCAGAGATACTCGAAATCAGGACAATTTTGGTATTTTCCGAAATGTTTTCCGTACTTTCGACTTGGACCCGGGAATCCGTGTTTTCAATATTTTAATTTTTCGAGTTAGAGAAAATATTTTCTCTAAGGATTTCTTTTCCTTTTTCCTTTTCTTAAATCCTTTAACTTCCTCCATAATCCATTTGGTTTTCTAATTTCCACAATTCAAATACTTTTCCAAAATATCTTTCTTCCACACACTTCTCTCATTTAATACCCTCCACCTCATCTCCACATGGCTAGTTTTAATTGGCCAAAGAGAACACCTCACTCCCCACTTGGTTAATTTTGATTGGTCAAGAAAATATCTCATCCACTATTTGCACAAAAACCCCTCTCTTTTATTTAATTACTTCTCCTTTACAAATCCAAACCCTATTTAAACTAAACCCTTTACATTTTTATTCTTTTCTTCACTTCATCAAGAAACCAACCTTTGCAAACTCCTTCTCCTTCTCTAAAGTAAGCCCTAGGTCTTCATCTCCATCTCGAGCAACTACAACCTTGGGATTTGGGATCGTCCGCGAGATCGTCGAGGATCACTTCGGCACTTTTCGTCGACCTCGAATTCTTCCGGAACTCGTAGAAAGCCCCAAACAACCGTTCGAGGTGAGTATATTTACTCACCAAGACTTTTCTAATTTCTAGTATATTTGTATGGCCCCATTTTATTCACTTGTGTTATAAAATCATATTTTTAGACTATCAAATTCAACCCAATAAAAATCTGATTTTTAGACCAAACTGCTGCTTATTTCAGAACTTCGGTCGACCGGCCCAAGGGGGGCAGTCGACCGATGTGCACGAACGTGCACAAAATTGGGTTGGCGGTCGACCGGTTCACCAACCAGTCGACCGGCTTAGGAAACCTGGAGCTCACGCACTTTGACCGGTCGACCGGCAGTCGACCGATACACTCGACCGGCCAAACCTGGAGCTCACGCATTTTGTCCGGTCGACCGGCAGTCGACCGGCACCCGACCGCCCTTGAAAACCCCAGTCGACCGGCAGTCGACCGGCACCGACCGCCCTTGAAAACCCCAGTCGACCGGCAGTCGACCGGAGGTCGACCGACAGTCTAATTCTGGGCTAAATTTCTGATTCCTTTTCTTTTTGAAATTTGATCTTACCTTGATACAATGTATGATATATTAGTCTTGTTTATGCTTCATAATTGATACCACATGACATGTTACCTTGGTGGATCTCACCACTTATACTTCATGACTTGTTACCATGTACTTTCATGTTAGGACTTGTAAATTGATACATATATCTCCACTTTATCATGCCATCACTTACACCAAGCATGATAGACTCGACTTTTGTATAAAATAGACCAACTTACATTGGGTCCGGGGGAAAACATGCGGATATCGATATGTGTTCGTGTTTACAGTGGCTTTTAGGAGTGTTGTGCAACCCATGTTCCGGTCTGACCTGTGGGCCTCCAGGGGACCGAGGGGAGTGCTTGCTCCCTTTATTACTGGTACCATCCTGATAAGGGCATACATAAGTCCCTCCTGAATAGCCTAGCGGCTGGCTTCCGTCACCAAGCAACGGAACAATCCTGGACCGTTATCCCGGGCATGTACGGGGTCCACTGTAAACATAGTTCGTCGATACAACCGCTGATTTCCAATAACCCCCTTGCTTTATTGGGATATGGATCTATGTGCTCTGGGACGCTGGGTCACATAGCTAGATATCACAGTAAGACAAGTAATAATAAAAAGATGTTAATTGTAGATATATTGTATTCGGGCTTTGTAGTTTCATGCCCTTTCATACATGTTAGTTGATATCCCTTATATTGTTTTATCTTATTTACTCATGTCCACTAGCCACTGGGCTATAGCTTGTTTATTATTATATGTCTTGATTCCTTGGATTTGCATATTCAGATTCCGAGACTTGGAACGAAGTGGAACCTTCCGCTGAGGACCAAGCCTACTTTAGTGAGCAGGCTGACCAGCTCTAGTTCCCTCGTGCCGTACTCTTCATTTTGGCTCACGAGTCTCCATTTCTTACGTGAGCATCTTGTGTACACTTCTGTATATGTTCTTTTGGACTTGGTTGTGAAAACAAAACACTTGTAAAGTGTAACAGTTATCATAACTTGTATAACTTTGTATTTGTACCTTTATAGTTGGCAAATGAATATACCACGCTTTGTGTTGTACTCTGATTTCTTATTGTACTTTAAATGCTTAGCGTATATGCGTGGGGGCAGTTCTGACCTACGTATATACGTCGCAGTGACGTGTCCGTATCCGCCAGGATCGGGGCGTGACAAAACTGCTGCCGCCTCCTCTGGATCAATGCCTGCGACACCTGGCTGTGAAGGTGGAGCCGCAGAAGGATCTCTGACAGGAAATGGAGGGCCGGAGGATGGAAGAGGACGAGAAATGGTCGTGGGATCTGGACCAAGCATATCGAATTTCGCAAATAATGTCTCAAATTGCGAATCCACGAATCTCATGGCGTTCGCAAAATAAGTCATGTCATTGCGAAATCCCTGGAAGCGCGAGTCCATCTCCGCGCGAAGGGCTGTATCACGCTGCTCCATATCCGTACGAAGGGCAGCATCTCGCTGCTCGATCCAAGACTGATGCTCCTGGATCTGAGAGCGAATCTCAGAAGAAATAAAGGACTGGAACTCAGGAGATAAAGATGGACCGAGAGCAGAGGAAATCCCTGGGGCCGAAGAAGACCCTGGGGCTGGAACTGGAGGGGGCTGCTCAGGAGGGGCTCGACGAATCTGAGCCTACATCCTCTTCAAAAGAGTGCAGTCCAAGTTCACAGAGGGTTCAGAGGGAGTCTCCGAAGAGAGATCAAATCCTAAATGTTTAAGGAGATATGTAATGAGCATACCATAAGGCAAGTGCCTGCCAGGCATGCGGATCTGATCGGATGCCATGTGAGAAGCTATAAAGTGGGGGAAATTAATCTTAATGCCTTTGAGAAGGCAGTAGACCATCAAAGGAACTGGCCCCCTAGCATGGCTGTATTCTCCTGATTTAGGTAAAATGTTGTAGAATACAAATTTGGCTAGAATTTGGGCGGTGAACGTGAATTTGTTCACTTCCTCATTCCTAACCAAACCGGGATTGTCATTCCCGTGAATCAAAGAAGACGCGGTGAGCGCAGACTCACCGTCTGGATACTCAAAATCTTGGAGATCAAAGTTGTAAACATCAACTCCTCCAGAGGAGAGATGCAGAATATCAGCAAATTGGGATAGGGGAATGTTAATATCCTTCCCAAGAACACGAGATCTCACTAGATTTCCCTCAAAAGCAAAATTAGCATAGAAGTAATGTACTAAGGAGGGGTACACAGGTTCCCTAATGGCCATGAATTTGTCCAAAGAATTTCTTTTCAGGATGCGAGGGATGTGGAGATGTTCAAAGTCTTTTAGAATAACACATCTCCCAGAAATGACTGCTTTCTTAGAAAGTATGATGAATTGATTTTCAGCTAGCTCATTAGCAAAGGGTCGTTTAGGTTTAGGAGTGAATGATGAGGAGGGAACAATACTTTTTCCCTTCTCAGACCTAGATCTCTTTGACATTTTTGGAGAAAAGAGTGATTTTTAGTTGATTTTTAGGGTAGATGGTTTTGGCTTGATCTAAACAAAGGAAACCTAGAAATCTTTGAGAAGTGAAAGGAAAACTAAGAGCTAGATATCAAGATTTAGAGTAAAAAGATGATTTTTACCTGAAAGAGAGAAACCCTAACCCTAGATCTTGAAATCCTTGAAATCTGTTGGTGAGGAAGCCCTGAGACTGAAGATCTAACCCACACGGAGTGATTCCAACGTGGGTTTTGAAAGAATTTGAGAGATTTTGAGTTGGGAGAATTTTTGGAGAAAAGGGGAAGAAAGGCTCGCCGGTTGGGTTTTGAGAGAAGTGAGAGAGATTGTGAAATAAATAGCAGATTTGGGGCTGAAATCGACGCACGGTCGATCGGGCCGGTCGACCCGAAAAACCCGAGAGCTCTGTAACTCAGAGCGGTCGACCGTACGGGTCGACCGGCAACAGAGAGCAAAAATTTGTTCTCTTTCAGGCACTGGCGGTCGACCGGGGTTAGGGCTGGTCGACCGGCTTTGCCCAAAAGCTGAGACAGAAAGAGCTCCAAAAAAAAAAATTTAAAAGGAAATATTTAATAAATAAAGTAGGATATATGTAACATGCAGGAATACAACAATGTTTTTAAATCTTCATTAGGTTATCATATCAACCAAAAATATTCACACAAAACATTTTATTTAATTTTCATACAAAAACAAAGTTTTAGAGATGTTGAAGCCGAATACCCGGTGACGGGTTCTGAACTTCATCCTCTTGATTCCTCTAGATATGAGTTGAGGTGCGCAATTGCCATCTCTAAGGTATTTGCTTGAATATGAAATTTTACAAAATTTATTTCTTAGTTTTGAAAATACAATGTGTATATATAAATAAGCTAGTCTAGGCATGGCATGTGGACATACAATGGACATGGTATAAAAGACAAGATATTAAAACATGGCATATACACAATCATGATAGGGATGTAAGTTTACACTAGCATATATCAATGTATCATAAAAGTAAACTAACAATCCTATACATGTGTATATAAATAACCAAACAAAAACTTTTAAATGGAGAAGTTACCAAGCATGGGCAATCTCCAAAATAGGTGCCTCCATGATAGCGATGCAAATACGATGTGTTCTTTGAGCTTTGTTGCATCCACCACCCGGGCACCTTTCCCCCTAAGTCTTGGAGGAAGAAGATCCACCTGCATCATCTAAATTTGGTGGGTCTTTTGGTACCCATATCTTTTTGGGTCCTTTTGGATTAGTACCGGGACGAACCCAAACATATTTATTATGCACATTATTTTTAGCAAAACAAAATTTTTCTAAATGGCCTTTGCGGCCACAATGCGTGCAAATGTAAATTCTACCACTACCATACATGTATGCATGCTTATGTGTGCGTGCATGTGCATGGTGAGTGTGTTTCCCTTGGGTTACTCCCTTAGGAAATCTAGATGCAAATTTAGTTAGATCAAAGGCACACTTTTTAAGAGTTGAATCTAAGACATCAACTCGTTTTTGCATTTCCACAAAATCATTTTTATTACATGATGCAATGGGGGTTTTCCCTTTACAAGCTAGTTTGTATTTTTCAAAGTCAATTTTTATTTTCTTAAAAGCACAAGATAAATCATTTTTCTCTTTTTCAATGATGTTAATTTTATCTTTTAAAGACTCATTTTCCCTTTTTAATTTCTTATTATGAGATTGAGAAATCTCATACCTATGTTGTAATTCTTCGAAAAATTGAGCTAACTCATCCATAGTCAACTCATCCTCATCTAAAGAGTTGTCAATAGTTACCTTCGAAGCATCGTCTCCATGTGCCATAAAACACATGTGCGCGGCATCGTTCTCCTCTTCGGAATCTGACTCCGTGTCATCCCACGTGGCCACCATGGCTTTCTTCTTCTTGGGGCCGTTCTTGGAGGTGGTCGCTTGAAGAGCGGGGCAATCGGCAATAAGGTGTCCGATCTTCTTGCAATGGAAGCAAGGACCGGGTTCTTCTCTTTTCTTCTCAAATCTTCCTTGAGGTCTCCCTCTTCGGAAGTTGCTTTGCCTCCCTTTCTTGTAGAACATTTTGCCCACCTTCCGGATGAGCATGGCAAAATCTTCATCGCAATCATCCGATGAATCATCCTCTTCATGGATGGTTGGAGTGGCTTTGAAGGCAAGTGCTTTCTTTTTGGGTGCCTCCCTTTCTTCTCTTACCTTCATCTCCATCTCATGCGTCTTGAGATTTCCGATGAAGCCGGAGAAGTCCATCTCCTCCCTATCGTTGAGTTCCTTGAGGGTGGTTGCTTTTACTTCCCATGCCTTGGGAAGAGCTCTAATGACCTTGCGTATCTTTTGGTCATTATTAATTGCGTCACCTAGAGAAGATAATGCATTAGTGATCTTGGTGAAACGTGTGAGCATGTCATCAATGCTCTCATTATCAAACATGTAAAAATTCTCATATTGAGAACGTAGCAAGTCAATCTTAGATCTTTTGACTTGTGATGTTCCCTCATGAGTCACAATAAGAATGTTCCAAACTTCAAATGCGGATTTACAATTTATGATGCGTGATAAGTCATCCTCATTTAAGGCTTGGGTTAATGCATATTGGGCTCTAGCATTAGCTTCATAATCCTTGGAGGTGTCCTCGGACCATGAGCTCTCATCGGTGAGGGGTTCAATAAATTCTTTTGTAATGGACCTAGCAACCCTAACTCCTAGGGACTTAAGGAAGAGGTTCATCTTGACCTTCCATATGGGAAAGTTCAAGCCATCAAACTTTGGTGGGGACTTGATGCTAGAAAAGTCAAGTGATGCCATGGATGAATAATATAAAGCACAATAAATGAAAAATGCAACTAATATAGCCAAATAGCAAGGATCTCCCTAAGGTGGTTAAACCAAATTGTAGGGTTAGGCTCTGATACCAATTGAAATCACCTAGAGGGGGGTGAATAGGTGATGGCTATATGAAATATGGCAACAATGCGGAATTAAAAATTCTACTAACAACTTGCACAAATTAAAGGACTAGCAATAATAAACACAATAGAATTGCAAGAAATAAAGGAGTTTGAGTTTAGAGAAAATTTCGAGCAAACGCAAACACAAGTATATGTTTCCGAGGTTCGAGCCACGCTCTACGTCCCCGCCTTCACACTTGAAGGATTTCCACTATTGTTGATCCCACCGGATCTCCAATACAAGGACACACTTGTCCTATCTCTTGTGATGCCGCAACACCACCCGGAGCACACTAGCTCGCTTGAGGCCGATGCTTCTACAACTTCGCTCAAGAAGAAAATGATCACACTTGATCACAAAATAGCTCACTTGCACAATCCTATAACCAATATGTAGATGTAGAAATTTGGGATTGTGTAGTGCAAAATCTAGAGAGAAATAGAGATATAGGCTTCAAATGGGTGTATAGAAATTTTGGCTTTGAAAATCTTTTCTCAAATAAAAGCTTGAAAGAATTGATGTGAAAATTGGTTTGTAAATTCGTGTCTTATCATGTTGAAGTGACCCACTATTTATAGGGGTTGAGAAACTGGGTAAAACAGCAAGAGAGATTCGTTGGGGTGAGATCCCAACAAAATCTGTCAGAAAATAGAGCTGTTGGAGTCTGTCAGAATTTCTGACAGCTGCCGGTCGACCGGGCCGGTCGACCGCCAACGGTCATATTTTTGACCGTTGGAGGACTACGGTCGACCGCCCCGGTCGACCCAAACAAATAGAGAACACTGCAAGGTGTCCGGTCGACCCGAGCGGTCGGCCGATGTGCACATACACAATTTGTGCACGTCGGTCGACCCGGACGGTCGACCGTTCCTGTCAGTTCTGAAAAATCAGAACTTGCAGAAACCAGAACCTGGGTCTAAGGTTTTGATCTTTTGGTTTGGGGTTTTGGACCTTGTAAAAATAGGAGTATGACCATATGTCACTACCCTAACATGTTAAAACATTTTGATAAAGTTTCTCTTGATAAAAACTTGTTTTTCCAAAAGTTGGTTTTTCCAAAAACTTAAAGTTTCTAAAAACAAATTTCCAAACATGTTAACTGTAAATCTAAGTTGGAAATTGAAATTGAAATTGTTTTTGAAGCCATAAATCAAACTAAAGTGTGTGTAAGTGACAATCCCATAAATCTACTTCTAACATCTAGTTTTGACAAAAAGTCTAAAAGAAAAGTAAAAATACAAAACTTGGGCTTTTCCATTGTCTTGATCTTGACTTGGTCTTTTCTTCAAAAACTTGTTCCCGAAGCTTTCTAATGTGCTTAGCTTTGGGATGCAAATCTTAGGCGACGTCCAAACTTGTGAGTCTTGATAGTGGAGCCGTCAAAACAACTTGTTTTTAACCTGAAATTCTTTTAAACAAAATTTGTTAAATACATAACTAAATATGTTTGTTATCATCAAAATATTCAACGGGATATTGGGCTAATGGCCTTTGGGCCAACAATCTTTTCTTTAAGAAACTTATATTGAAGGTGACAATCAATGAAGGTTTCCCACTTTTCTCATTGTGCTCAATCTCGCCGAAGCCTTACTTTCCTTTATTCTTTTCTACTACTTTGCTTTACTTTAGGCTAAGATAAATTTCATTATGGTTCAACAGTAGAGGTAACTATTCTTCTTTTATTTCTTTTTATTTCTGATTTTTGACACTTTTCTTTATCTCTTTTTGTTTCTTTTTCTTTTATAACTAAAATATAATAATACCACCATCTCTTCATCTACCATCTCTTTCTTAACTTAACATAGCAATTTTATGTTCTTTTTATAAACTGAGAAGATAAATATTAATTAGTTTCGATAAATTAAAAGAGAGAAACTTACACAACGCTTCCATCGCTGTCCCTCCCTGTAGATCACGACACGTTAGCCCTAGACTACATGGTAGAATTGAGGACCAAGCACTGTTCTAAATTCAATTTTGATCTGCAACTTATTAGTGTGTTGATTGCTGAATATCACTTATCAAATGATAGAATTGGAAAGAGTGATCAACAGAAGAATTGTAGCCCTTTAAATTTTCTTTTTGTAGGATCTTGAATTATTAGATTTGAGTTTTGGTAGTGAAAGGTATGATTAAAATGATAAACTATATCCAGCCTGAATCTGAATCTAAATTGCTTCATCTCATCCGTTGATCTTCTCTTTATCCATTTATCCTCTTGAATTTTCAGTTTGTCTTCTAGAATTGATAAGATATCTTTTTATCTTCAGTAAAACCAATAGGGTTTTTAAACAATCCATTTTTCTCTTAAAATTAGATGATATTATTTTATCTGATATATCTAGTTTTCAGATAAGATAGCTTTTAGAACCTTTGGATTTGAATCAATCCCATTTCTTTTGAACTTTTGAATTTAATTGAATAAATTTCATAATTATCTTCTCCCTATCATACCCTGCATGAATTAGGACATTAAAATAAGTTATTTGCAATATTCATTACAGAATATATGTAGGAATGTAATAATATTTATGCAATATATGTGTCCTAACACACCCCTACGCTTATCTTTTGCTCGTCCTCGAGCAAAACAAAGAGAAAAGAAAAACTAAACTGATCAAACTTAACTCACGTTCGTAGATTTCACGGTTGCACTTAGTACGTGCAACAAGCCGTTAAACCTCTAGGTTACCCTTAGAGGACGAGTTTTGTCTCGTGAGGGTTTTCAGTGGATTGCACCCACAAAATCCATGAAGAAAAAGAAATGAATTGTTAGTGTTTTTTTAAAAACGCATTTTGAAAGGGAAAAAATATTTAAAGTATTAATGTAAAATTTCAAGTAATCTATAAGTCATAGGATTATCAAAACTTGGTCATTTCTAAACTTAAGTCTTTATTCAAAAACTTATTTTCAATCAAAGTAAGGATAAAAATTATATTTCTCATCTAGTATATTATTTTATCCTAAGTCATATGCATCTTGTGACCGTAAAAATTTGGCTCAGGATTCTTCAACTCTAAATCTTATGCCTTATTATTTTCTTTCTTTTTTTAATTTATGGCGGTAATATCCCTTAGCTCTATTAGGCTTTCTGATTCGCCCATGTAACGAGCCTTAGTCGGTGACTCCCAAATCAGATGATTTTAGGGCACCGGGTGAGAAAACACCCCAAGGACTTAGGACTCGAGCAAATAAGACCACAAAACTAAGGATTTTTATTTATATGAACACTTTTAGGCGTGAATACATATGCTTTATGAGGCACAAATACCCAGCTTAATCAGAGGGATTTTTTTTTGATATATGTATATACATTTTTTTATATATAAGGCATAAGAATCTTTGTTTTAGAACCCTAAGTGTGTAAGTGTATAAAGTATGCATATTTTATTAAGGTAAAAATTAAGACTAAATTACTTTTCTAATTTTTCTTCCTAACCTCAAAATCAAACAAATAATTTTATTTTGACCAAGTATAAGAAATCCTAATTATGATCCTCTTATTTCTTAATTTCTTATAAAAATAATTCAAAATATTAATTTCCATTTTCAAAAAGTTTTTAAAGAAATGATTTTTTTTTAAATTAGTAAATTTAATATGTTAGTAAACCCTCCCTACACCTAACTCATGCATTGTCCTCAATGTATGAATGGAATGCAATAATACATGAAAAAGGAGAAAGGGAAGGAAAATTTTCACCTCAAGGTGGTGGTTCCGGTGGTGGTCTCATTGGGCCATGTGTTTCCGCCCAATCTAGATACTGTGAATTTTCATGAAACCCACCTTTCATAACCTCTTTCCTATTAATATTTTTATAATCCCAAATATGAATAGAATCGTGCAATTTATCCCTTTGACGATGCAATCGATTAGGTGATCGAACTGCCTCCTAATAAGACTCCCTTCTCGCTTGGTTCGGGGAATCGGAGACAGAAGATCAGCAGAGCCCTTTGCTAGGAATTCTGCTCTTTCTCTAAGCTAATCTCCTCTCTATCCGTGTGAGTCCCTTTCCTTGGCTCAGTAAGGGACCTATTTATAGCAAATGCGGGGTGTAACCACCCCCTTGAATTTAGCAAAGCTGAATCAGTCTTTAGTTTCGCGCGAGGCTCGCAAAGGACCTTGCCACGAAGCTCTTTGAGAGCTTCTAGCAAAGCTAGAGGGTTTGTGCGAACGTCCTCTTGTCGTTATGGCTTAATTGTATCTACTTAATGTGGGACGAAGTAGGCGGTGTAACCGCCCACTTAAAGTGGCGTTAATCCCACTAAATTAGTGGGGTTCACCCATTAATCCCTCGTGGGATGTTGAAACAGTCAATTTGATGACCTGGCAGAGCCACTGCGGAGCTAGATAACGTGAAGCTAGATTACGCGAAGCTAAGACATAACACATAGCTTCAGGCGAAGTTACCTTCAGAGCCTTGTGTGAAGCTGAGACTCAGCTCATAGCGGAGCTATGACTCAGCTAGGGGGATAAGGCTTCTGGTGCGAAGCTCCTAGATCAGCCTCTGACGGGGCTAAATGGGAAAGCTTCAGGCGAAGCTCACAGCGGAGCTGGGCGAAATTGTAACTTAGCTCCCTGTGGAGCTTTATAGCGAAGCTAGACAAGCTTAACCTCTCAGGCGAGGCTATCCCCTTGGGGCTAATGTGAGGCTGAGTGTTGAGCTAACTTAGCATTTTAAACGGGTTTAGATTTCTTCAAGGACAACTTTAGCTTAATGTCTGCTTCACTGGATTAGTAACATCCGAGTCGTTGTCTTATCCCTGGTCATCAGCTTGTCTTTGACTTATCTTTTATAGATGTCGATAAGTTAGACGTCGTTCAGAACAGTTGAAGATGAATGTGGGAGTTCTGTCTTTTTTGAGTGTCAACAAGACCCCCTTCAAAGTTTTCGTGAATCTACAATAGAATGGTTCAGATTTCGAAATACTTTGAACTGCTTTGATTGATGATATGTGAATGTGAACGACGCCTTGGTGGTTGAGTTCAACTTCGCCTTTAGTCCCGCTTTTGGGCTGGAATAGGTTCGTCGAGGAACTGTAACAATCCGCTTCCGTGTAGCTTCGCGCTTCTGGGTAGCTTCGCGCTTCTAGGTAGCTTCACCTTTGGACTTCCTGAAGTAGCTTAGCGTTGCGCTTGCTGTGATGGAGCGACGTTCCGTTCCCGAGGCTAACCGCTTTTGCGAGTTACAAGAGGAATTGCTCCTTTTTTTCAAGGTTTGAATAACTTCCATTGCATTTACGAGGGAGATTATTCCCTTTTCTGAAGTTCAAATAACTTCGTGTGCATTCCCGAGGGAGATTATTCCCTTTCTCAAGGTCAAGCATTTGAATGCTTTAACTTTGCCCGTGCTCCCAAGCTTGAAGTGGTAGCGGCGTGGTCAAGCCACAAGGCCTATAAATAGGATGCTTATAATTCTTCTCAGAGAAACATACTCCTCTCTTTCTAGGAGGTTTGTTTATGACCCCTCCCCATTGCTTAAGCAAGGAGACTGAGGTCCATGAAGTAGTGGGGACTCTCACTCTAGTTATTACCCAATCAAGAACTGGTGATCCTCGGCCATCCAGTGACTTTAGGGAGTTTATCTCCCTTAATTTTCTTAGCTTTATCAGCTGTCTTAGGGATTGAATTCCCTTGGTCTCTGCATTTGGCTGACTTTCAGAGAAGGGTTTCAGCCCAATTTTTGAGCTTCTTGGCGAAGCTAGCATTCTTGCCTGATCAGACAAAGGATCTTTCCACGCGAAGTTTCTTCCTTGATCTGTTAAATCTACCGTATAGGCGAGGTTTACGACTTGGCCTCTTCAAGATTGAGCCAGTCTTGCCATATAGGTGGGGTTAAGACTGCGCCCTCCCAGGCCAGTCTAGCCTAGCCATATAGGCAAGGCTAGGACTTAGTCCTTTTTTGAAACTTCTCCAGCCAAAGTGCCTGGGGCGGAGCTAAGACTTGGCTTATGCTAAACTATTCTAGCATTGCCATGCAAGCAAGGCTATCCTTTGCTTATTTGAAGCTTATCCTCATGACATAACAGGGTCGGATCTGGATAGCTTTGCCCAAAGAATAAAACTTCAGCTTAACATTTCATCCCTTCCTTTTTTTTCTTTTTTAATGGTAACCTTTTTCTGTTTGCATTGAAGTATATTGTGCTCCCCATTCTTTCGTCTTGATGAAAGAGAACAAAAACTTGCCCCTTGATTTTTAAGTTGAAACTTTGATCATAAGCAGGAGGAACATACAGGGACATCTGGTACGCGTTCCGAGAAGAGGCCGGCGATCGCTTATTCGAGATGATCCACTTCAGGAAGAAGCTGGTGGTCGCTTATCTGAGATGATCCACTTCGGGAAGGGGCTGGTAGTCGCTTATCCGAGATGATCCACTTCGGGAAGGCAGACGTCACCATTAAGGTCTTGGGTCCTTTCTTTGCCAATTTTGATTATAGAAGATCCAGCTTTCTGGTGGCAACCAATCCCTTACCAATTTTCATCAAAGAAGATCCAGCTCCTTAATGGCAAAATCTGCCATTAAGCCTTCTACGGCCTTGTGCAGGAGGAAGACCTTTCGTGTCCAGTTGGTTTGGTGATCTTGGGATGGCTTATCATCCTGAAAGTAGATAGGACAACTTGTCTGCCTTTAGAGCAATGATTCTGTTGTATGAAAGATAATCTTAATTTATTACCAATGTATCTTTCCTTTAGAATCAATAAAAATTTTACTTTTTGCTCATCTACTTTGCTCCCCTCCTTTTCCCTTTGAATTTTGAAAGCAACTGGAATGGACTGGCTTAGGTAAGTCTTTTCCTAAGGAGGAAAGAAAAGCTCTTACCGGAGCTAAGCTTCCCGCGAAGCTGAAGACGGATTTTCAGCTAAGTCAGGAACGAGCTTCCAGTGGAGCTAGCACAAAATTTTCTCGAAGCTAAAGATGAGCTCTAAGCGGAGCTAAAGCTCATCTTTCAGCGAAGTTAATCAAGCGTCGCGCGAAGTCAATACTGAACTCGCAGCGGAGCTAGCCCTTGGCCGCGCTGAAGCAAGGCTTCTCGGGGAAGGCGCTGTTTCAAATTAATTTGAAACGACCGCTTGCGCTCCTTTTGAGGAGGCGAAGTTAGACATTTTTATGTCTATAAAAGCCCGATAGGCTGAAAGAGAAGATTACCTTCCCTTAAAATCAAATTTTCAGAGAGCGAAACTCCCTCTGTCTTTCTTCTTCTTCCTCAGTCGGATTTTCAGAAATTCACAGTTCTTCATGGCTCCCAAACGACGAGCAGGCAAAGAGGTAGCGACCTCTGCTACGGAGGCGCCCTCTCCTCCTCCGGTCATCGAACGCCCCATTGCGGGTAGGGAGTTTCCCTTTTATCCAGATATTTTCATCTCTTTTTGAAGCCATTTATTTCTATTTCATGGTGAATCCGGAATGATTCGCCATGATCCAGTGATTTCAGGGAGTCGCTCTCCCTTAATTTAATTTTGCCAAATTTTTAGGGGATTTAATTCCCCTTAATTTCTCAACTTGAAATTTAGAAACCAATGATTTCTTCTCTCAGCTTTTATGCGAAGCTAGCCCTTAGGGTGGTTCACATTCTGTCAAATGACAGGATGCGAAGGTAGATCTAGAGGCGTAGCTGGGTAGAGGACTTTAAAGTCCTTTGAACAGTTTTAGGCACAAGTGCCTTTCCAGCGAAGTTAGCCCTTGGGGCTTTTTCGCATTTTGTTCAGCGACAGAACATGAAGCTAAGCTTCCGGAGCGAAGCTAACACTTGGAGATTTTCTGCACTCTGCCTTCGTGCAGAGTGCAAAGCTGAGCTTCAGGGCAAGGCTAACGCTAGGCTATCTTCACTCGGAGAGCGAAGCTATGCCTTAGCAATCTTCTTTTTTGCTTCAGCTTTCCTCTTCTTTAGCTAATGGACTAATATAGTTTCTTCTTGCTTTGCAGTGCACTATACTCCGAGTCCTTTGAACAGTCTCTTTGAGACAGTTAGGGGACTGGATGGTAATGTTAGCCTGCAATTCCAGGGGCAAGCCTCATTATTCAGCGAGCGGTACGCTCCTGACCGGGACGCCCTGATCCACGCCAGAGATCAGCGTACCATGAGGAGTATCATGACTACTGCTCCTCTTGAGGATTGTGACCAGAAGATTTATCGGAAGCCTGGCTTCATGTTTGGGGATGCAGCGTCTGACACCGATCATCAGCTGCAGGCCAGGGAAGGGCAGTGGATCTTCAATCTGGATGGCGAGAAGTGTTACCTCCTATCTAGAAAGTGTCATTTCCCATTGTCTTTCTTCCAATGCGTGACGAAGCCTCGGAAGATGAAGTGGCAAGTGACTCGGACCACTAACTCAGTTCATGTGGGTAAATTGACAGCTGCGTCTCCCAGTTATACAAGGGCAGGTCCTCCTCGCTACATATTGGGTCTTCATCCTGGAAATGTTCTTCAAGACATCCCGGTGGAGAAAGATCCCGCTATGGCTTAAACTTTTGGAAATCAGTTCTTCAAAGTCCACGGCAACTATCCAACAACTAATTTCAGGACCCAGGCTGGATTCATCCCCTAAGGCCTGGTGGAGGGACTTGACCCTATACGTCTTGACCTATTTTGAAGAGGATTTGGAGAGGCTAGGACTCCATGAGGCTGTCAAGGCTACCTGCTATGGCATCCAGATGAGCGTGGCGAACTTCAACGCCATCTTCGAGTTATATTGTCCAGGTACAGGGACTTTCTTTACCCTGTAGGCAAATTGGGCATGGCTTTACATGAGATGTGGGAAGTGTCTGCTCTGCCCATGGGATCCCTCTCTTATGAAGAATACTTCCCATGCGAGGCGGAATTGGCACTTCTGGAGAAGCAGGAGCCCACCCTGTTCGAGACTTACCGGGAATTAATGTGCCATTTTTACATCTGCTCGAGTATGCATGGGAACGATAAGGGAGCTTTGAGCAGTTCGAAGAGTTGAGGGAATTATCTGTTTCCTAACCTGGAAGATGCTCCTGAAGCGGCTCACTGCGGGATTGCAGACGAGGATATTTTCTGGAGGATGCAAGAACATTCCCAGGGAGATGTGGTCTTGGAAGAAGATGATGGTATCTATGAGAAGGGTGACATACTCAGGAGTTTCCATCATCAGGCCCGTCGACCGATGTCCCGGAAAGCACTTTGGGCCGGGTTTTTATCGGTTTGGTTGAATAGATGTGTGGTGCCGTCTCCTTCTAGCGACGTCGTTCTTCTGACTGTCTTATTCTCAACCATTTGTCTGGTTCACGATCACTCCCTTGGACTTCTTCCGACAATGGTGTGTTGTATACAGCAGGGCCTTCGTGCATTGACGGAGGCTTTCTGCAGGCCACCAACGACGAAAAGGGGAAGGGTACTATCTTGCCCCGTGATGGACCAAACCTCAGGATCAGCTTGCCATACACCGATTTAATGGCATGGTTCACTCTTCACTGCCCAGCTAGTATTCAAGCTGGTGAAGAGCCTCCATAAGGTGTTCAAATGGCGTTTCTCCGTCGATTTGAGGGATCTTCATGGTTACGGACTTATGTGACCACGGTCCGCAAGCTGCTGTGTTGGTACAACGTCTATAGTCTCTTCCGGTGCTTCCCCTACATTAGTGATGCGGGCTATGGCGAAGAATTCAAGGATGTGGGAGATGGGAAGATGTCGCTGAGTCGAGGGATCTTTGAATGGCTGGTTAGCATCCAGTTATCTCATCTGGTGTATAGGAGCGGGGATACCTGCTATTTGGAGCCTTATGTCCCGAGTAGATTTGCTTGTTAGTTCGGATATAACCAACTCTATGTTGGTAATCCAAACACCAATCTGGCCTTCATGGGGAGCCTCATTGATGGTACCCGCACCTGGCGGTTCTTCATCGCTGGCTGTACTAAGGCACGGCTGTGCATGCCGTTAAGGACCTTAAACCTTCTGACGACTTTGGGGTTCTGTCAGTGGTAGAGGACTTCAAACTCTGTGCCTATCGGATTTTCTATTTATTCTTTTGGCGTGAAGTTGATTTCTCAGCGGCTGAAGCGGAAAGTCACTGAGAAGGGTGAGGGCAAAAAGGTCCGGGTGCCAGGCCTCCCGAGTTCGTCGCCACCGCCGATAATGAGGCTTCGGACGCGAAAAGTCCCCACTTTGAAGGAGACACAGGCACTGAGGTTCCACCAGATGCTCCTAGTGGGGTAGGCACAGCCCCTATGGAAGACGTAGAGGTGGAAGAGGTGGAGGAAGAAGATCCCGATGTCCACTTCAAACGAAAGCGGTAAGGTGGATCCCGTAGGAAGAGGGTGGTGAAGAAGCCTCGTCGCTACACTCCCACCGTTATTGCAGAGGGCGAATCATCTGCAGTGCCGGTTCTCCTACCCAGTTAGTTATTAAACTATCGGTGCAAAAGAAGACGACTGATAAAGCTATTCCTGGCCTGGGTAAGACCAGTTTCACTCATTTTCTTTTTGACATGTACTTATATATTTCGTACAACTCATTTGTTTATCCTATGAGTCAGGAACTAAGGCTGCAAGAGAACCAGGAGCTGAGGCTGTAGGAGAACAGGGGGATTATTATGATTCCCTGTTTACTTATAAGGAAGGTGACGAGGCTAGCTACTTTGTCGTCTCAGAAGATTCTGGAGGTGACGCGGCTGATGTTGGTCCTTCGGGTGCTGGGACCTCGAAAGAGAGTCCAATGGCCCCAAGCTCTATAGGATGGACCACAGAGACTTTGGCGAGCGAAGGTGAGCCGGACTTCTCTCCTGCAACTGCCAAAGTATTTTCTATAGAGCCCGGTGGAATTAGCGTTGTCGTCGAGGAAGTCCAGAGAGAGATTGTTGCTGAGTGATTGAGATTTTCCTGCACACAAAATATAGAATATTAGATTTAAGAATTAGAGATGTGCAAGGTGCTCAATTCTATCCGCTGTAGCAATGGCTATGCGGGTCGTGATCCACAGGGAGGAACTAGCGATGGAAGCTTGTTTAGCAAGTTCTCTAAAAAATTATTCTTTTAGTTATTAAAAGGAAAGTAAGAAAATAATAGTTAAAGTTAGGTTAGGAAGAAAGCGGTATTTACAATGAGTTGGGAAAGAAAGAGTTGAAATGTTGGTGATTTAATCTACAAAAATAAAAAAAAAGAAAGAAAAGAAATACTTACCTTAGTTTGGTTGATGAGTTACCTGAAAACCTTGCATGTTCTACCTTGCTTCGGAGGCGTTCAACGCATAAGTCATAGGATCGAGCTCAGTCCCCTATTCGCATTATATCATCAAGCTGGGCAAGAATGAAGTGATACGGACCTTGAGGAGGAGAACATCTCCATGAAGTATCGTTGGCACTCACAAAGACTTTGTTATAATTGTGCTTTGGAATTCACTTGTATTCTCATCAAAAACCAACAGAGGTGAAGTAGAAAAGGAAAAGAAAGTAAAGCGATTAACATAAAATAAATGGTTATCTTTATTGCTTGAAACAATGGCAGAAAAGAGGAGGGTACATCGGTGTCACTCTCAACATAGGCCTCTCTCTCATAAAAAAAATAAAAATTGCAAAAAGAAAAATAAAAACCTAAACTACAACTAGCCTAAAAACCCTAGATTTTGCTCTGTAGTTTGCTGTACGCCCTTCTCGGTTGCTCTGCAGGGGTATTTATAGGTGCAGAAGGAGGTAGAGTCCCAATACGACTCCTCAAAGAAAACTGTTGCCCGGGCTTATCTGGATTGCCGCGGAAACGCGGCTTGGGCCGCGTTTCCATGGCCAAGTGGTGTCTGCTGGCCACGCGCGAAAGCGCGTGGCCTCCTCTGGTCCGTCCATCTGGGTTTATCCGTTTGGAAGTTGTATCCTGACTCTTTATTTTGAGATTTCGGGATAACTTGGGAAGCAAGTTACCCTAAATCCAAATCTTTTATCAACGAATTTGTTATCTTTGCACTCTCTTCTTTGGCTTTTATCCTCATCCTGCAAGTATTTAGGGTTGAATAGAAGTCTATCCTTCCCTCTTCTTTTAGTATTTGCAACTATTGCCCTTAGTAATTGCAACTTTGACATTGGATAATTGCAACTTTTGCATTGGGCTTGAATATGGGCTTTTGGGCTTCTTTTAAGACTTTGTTCTTTTATTTTTATTTCTCAAGGCCTGCACATAATAAATAATAAAATATTAGTAAATGTGCAGAATTATAGGAATAAATATGAAAATATGATAGTAAATGTATTAGAAAATATGCACTTTTTACTACCTATCACACCCCCACACTTATCTTTTTGCTCGTCCTCGAGTAAAAATCAAAAGAAAAAGAAAATCTAAACTAGCTAACTCACTTTCGTAGGAATCACGGTTGCACTTAGCATGTGCAACAAGCCGTTAAACCCCTAGGTTACCCTAAAGGACGAGTGTTGTCTCGTGAGGGTTTTCAGCGGATTACACCCACAAAATCCATAAAAAGGAAAATATTTGAAATACTTTTGAAAAGACTAAGTAATCTATAAGTTTTTAGGATCCTCATTTTTATTCATTCTTAAACTTAGTCTTTATAAAGTGAATTGTTATCCATTTTAGGTAAGGGTCAAATTGAACTTTTGTATAGTCTTTTTCGTTACCCTAAGTCATATGCATCCTTGTGAATTTTTACTAGGAATTCCTTAACTTGGACTCTCATGCCTCTTTATTATTATTTTTTTTCTTTTTTTTAATATGTATAACTCATCTAATTTTCTTTCGTGTAAGCATGAAGGCTTCTTGAGGCCCTCATACCTAACTAATTGACTATTAGATGTGTTAGTACATATAAAAATAATTTTTCTTAGTTTCCTTAGGCTTTCTAATCCACCCATGTAGCGAACTTAAAGTCGGTGGCTCCCAAACCAGTCGGTTTTAGGGCACCGGGTGAGAAAACACCCCACGGACTTAAGGATTCGAGTGAACTAGGCCACAAAACTAAGGACTTTATTTATAAAATCACCTTTAGGCGTGAATACTTATGCTTCTTGAGGCACATGTATCCAGCTTAATCAGTGAATTTCCCTTTCTTTTTTTTTTTAATTTTTTTTTATATTTTATAGGGCACAAGAGTCTTTGTCTTAGAATCCTAGATATGTAAATGTATTAGGTATGCACATTTCATTAAGGTAAAAATCAAGACTAATTACTTATTCAAGTTCTCCTCCTATACCTAAAAATCAACAATTTATTTATTTTGACCAAGTTTTTAGAAATCCTAATCATGATTTTCCTAATTCTTAAGATTAACTTAGATTTCTTTCAAAGATAAGTCAAAATATTGTCCTTTTTCATTTTTTTTAAATATTAGCAAATTTTTGTTAGTTTCTACCTATGTTAGTATGTTAGTAAAGCCTCCCCCCACACTTATCTCATGCATTGTCCTCAATGTATGAATGTATGCATGTATGCATGAAAAAGAAGAAGGGAAGGAAAATATTACCTTAGGGGGTGGTTCCGGTGGTGGTCTGATTGGGCCAAGCGTTGCTACCCAATCAATATAATGTGGTAGTTCACGGGACCTACCTTTATTGACCTCTTTTCTATTTACATGTTTACAGTCCCCAGTATGAATAGGATCATGGAAGATCCTCTCGTGAAACTTACTTCCTTTACATGACCAGTCCTGGAAAATCATCACAGAGTCATGGTCTATGTCCAACAAAAGAATGTGACTTGGTAGAATGGTTGATTTGGACTCAAGAATGATAGGTGCAGGAACTAATATCGACTCAGGAATGTGACTTAAGTCAAGTAAAGGTTCAGGAGTCGAGCTAGGTTCAAGAAGTGGGTCCAAATCAAGAAGTTGAAACGCAAGTCCACAATCATTTTCCCACAATGGAATGTGACTCACTATTGGTGATTCAAGCTCAGGAATGATAGGTGTGGGAATCAAAACTGACTCTAAAAGATTACCTAATTCGGGTAACAAAACAGGAGTCAATATTGATTCGGGAATTTGAACTCGATCACAACAAATTTGAGAATTAAGGTCACATATCTCATTAAGTTCAATCTCATAAAAATGAGAACTTGCCAATTTGTCAATGGGACTTTTAAAAGTATGAAATTGGTCAAGTTCAATATGATGATCATCAAAAATGGGTGATTCAATTTCATGATCTATGGGTACGGGAATAAATGTTGGCTCAGAAAATTGGTCTAAATTGGGTAAGAATATCTGAGTCAATATAGATTCGAAGATGGAAACTGAATCGCAAAGTTGGGGATCAGGTTCACATTCATAATCTAATTCAATCTCATTGAAATTAAAACGAGCCAATTTTTCCAAGGATTGGGATTGATCAAGTTCATATTGATGTGATGAAATTGAATTTTGATCAAGGTCTTCTAGACAGAATGATTCTTGGTTCCTATCAACTTGGTTGGTTAGTTCAAGAATGTTTGAAAGTCTAGAAATTTGATCATTCATTAAATCTTGCAAACGATCCACTTTTTCTTCTAACCCATCAAATGGATCATTGGAGGACTGAAACATTGGTGATGTGGGAAAAGATGTATATGAAGATAATGGTTGAACAGGTGGTTGACCATATGGCTTAGGGGTGTTGAATCCCCATTGACTCTGTGAAGAGTAGTGATGATTATTCCAATCTTGTTCATAGTATTGGGACTGGGGCATGTAATGATTTGGATAAGACCAATCTGGCACACTAGGTTGGTCAAAATTTTGATATGCCGGGTTGGTAATATCCGAAAAAGAGGTTGGTGTGTAATATGGATTAAAATTGGAAAAATTATTGTTATATGCTATATCACACAAACACAAACAAAGAAAAAGAAAACAAACAAATAAGCAAACAAAAAAGAAAAAAAATTCTAACCTAAGTTAGGGTAGACCTATGACCTAGACGACTCCTAACTAGTTAGACTGTCCACGGGAGGTAGGGTGCAGACTTTGACCACAAGTTAATCAGCCAGGTCAGGGCAAGATTGGTGGGAGGTTTTCCGTCAAAGACGTTCCTTAATTAAATAACCACCAATCTTCGGGCTTTCGGCCCTCAATCCCCTTCCTAGACACTGATTTGGCAGGAGTCAAATTCCAACACTGTTCCCCCTTAGGATAATCTCCTAATTGAGTCCGAGATGTCCCTAGGGCCAACGTCTAGTCAATTTTTATTTAGGGTTAGGGTTGTGAGTGCAACGGAGATGATTTGTGGGCCAAGGAAGGGTGATGAAATCCCCACCTTATGTTATTTATGGGTTATGCCCTTAAAATTTTTTTTGTGTATGTATAAAGCAGTAGACAAATATTCACTCAAAGTAGAAAATCAGCCAAGGGTGCTTCCTAGTCTATATGCAATGCGAACGTACCTTGTCTCCAGCACTCTTCAACAAAATTAAAAAAATTAAATAGACACGTGCCTAAGATGCAAGAGTCTAATTTTTTTTTATTTTTTCAACAAATAGGTTACTGTTAATTAATTAGCAGTATACAGGTTTATCACAGAGCAAATTTTAACAGAGCAGTAAACAAATCTTTCAATTTACAGCAACCTGCAGAAACCTTAGTGAGTAATTCACTACTAAGGCCGCGAAAACGCGGCTATTGCCGCGTTTGCGCGGCACTATAGTAGGCTCTGCTACTCTGCCTTTGAGGGCAGAGGCACAGAGTTGCTATATGTCCTTACTGCTGTTAGTTTTCCTGTTCTCCAAACCTGCAAATAGAAAGAATAAAAGAATTAGTTTTTTTTTTTTTAGAGAATACTTACCGTCCCTCCCCGGCAACGGCGCCAAAATTTTGATTGTGATTTTCCTGCACACAAAATATAGAATATTAGATTTAAGAATTAGAGATGTGCAAGGTGCTCAATTCTATCCGCTATAGCAATGGCTATGCGGGTCGTGATCCACAGGGAGGAACTAGCGATGGAAGCTTGTTTAGCAAGTTCTCTAAAAAATTATTCTTTTAGTTATTAAAAGGAAAGTAAGAAAATAATAGTTAAAGTTAGGTTAGGAAGAAAGCGGTATTTACAATCAGTTGGGAAAGAAAGAGTTGAAGTGTTGGTGATTTAATCTACAAAAATAAAAGAAAAGAAAGAAAAAGAAATACTTACCTTAGTTTGGTTGATGAGTTACCTGAAAACCTTGCATGTTCTACCTTGCTTCGGAGGCTTCAACGCATAAGTCATAGGATCGAGCTCAGTCCCCTATTCGCATTATATCATCAAGCTGGGCAAGAATGAAGTGATACGGACCTTGAGGAGGAGAACATCTCCATGAAGTATCGTTGGCACTCACAAAGACTTTGTTATAATTGTGCTTTGGAATTCACTTGTATTCTCATCAAAAACCAACAGAGGTGAAGTAGAAAAGGAAAAGAAAAAGAAAAAGAAAGTAAAGCGATTAACATAAAATAAATGCTTACCTTTATTGCTTGAAACAATGGCAGAAAAGAGGAGGGTACATCGGTGTCACTCTCAACATAGGCCTCTCTCTCTCATAAAAAATAAAAATTGCAAAAAGAAAAATAAAAACCTAAACTACAACTAGCCTAAAAACCCTAGATTTTGCTCTGTAGTTTGCTGTACGCCCTTCTCGGTTGCTTTGCAGTGGTATTTATAGGTGCAGAAGGAGGAAGAGTCCCAATAAGACTCCTCAAAGAAAACTGTTGCCCGGGCTTATCTGGATTGGCCGCGTTTCCGCGGCCAAGTGGTGTCTGCTGGCCACGCGCTTTCGCGCGTGGCCTCCTCTGGTCCGTCCATCTGGGTTTATCCGTTTGGAAGTTGTATCCTGACTCTTTATTTTGAGATTTCGGGATAACTTGGGAAGCAAGTTACCCTAAATCCAAATCTTTTATCAACGAATTTGTTATCTTTGCACTCTCTTCTTTGGCTTTTATCCTCATCCTGCAAGTATTTAGGGTTGAATAGAAGTCTATCCTTCCCTCTTCTTTTAGTATTTGCAACTATTGCCCTTAGTAATTGCAACTTTGACATTGGATAATTGCAACTTTTGCATTGGGCTTGAATATGGGCTTTTGGGCTTCTTTTAAGGCTTTATTCTTTTATTTTTATTTCTCAAGGCCTGCACACAATAAATAATAAAATATTAGTAAATGTGCAGAATTATAGGAATAAATATGAAAATGTGATAGTAAATGTATTGGAAAATATGCACTTTTTACTACCTATCACTGAGGCAGTTGAGGCGGTATCGCCTCTTAGTAATATTTTGATCTCTTGTAAGTAATTCTCTCCTGATATTCGTTATGCCTTCTTCTCAACAAGTCTTTTTACAGGTTTCCGCCTTTGGGTGCGTCGACTTCAAGGGGAGTAGCTGATCATCATGAGGGAATCAGGGGTGAGGCAAGTACTTCAGCCGCAACGGACGTTGCCGAGTTGGATCTCTTGTATCACGACCTGCCATCTTATCAGCCTGAGCCTACCGATGGAGTTAAAGAAGCTGAGGAGATGGTGGCTACAGAGCCAATCTCGCTCCTAACTGCATCGGTAGGTGAGATGCCAGTGGTTTCTTTGACGCTGCCTATCCTGACAACCGCTGGGCTGAAGATATTACCAGCCCTACGTCTCCGACACTGGCAGTTGAGCCAGTTCCTCCTGAAATAGTCACCAGCCCTACTTCCATCGTAGCTGGTGTACTGGTTTCAATGATGACTCCTCCTAGATCACCGGTGATCCCTCGTCTTTCTCCAGCCAGTGCTTCTGTCATTTTCTCTACCGTTATGATAGTAAAACCAGTGGAAGCTTTGTCTTTGGGGACTACTCGTTCACCAGGAGTAATTGAAGTTGAGGAAAAATTTATGGCTGAGATCATTGACAGCTTTTACAAGAGCTTGAAGCGATCCGTTACTTTGGTCTTGAAGGGCTCGACTACCTCATTTTCTGCTCTAAAGGTGGTCCTCTCTCAAAATATTGAAAGCATCTGAGACTTTGGAGGGGATGACCAGGCTGCTGCATTGGAGCTTCTGGTGGAAAATGTTGAGAGGGACGTTGGCGAGTGGCGTCACCTCAGCAATTCAGATTTGGACTCCCCAGATAATGAACAGCTTGAACGCCATGCTACTCAAATGCGTGAAGCTCATCTTGCAGCACACGAAGCAGCCATCTTCAGATTTAAAATCCTTGGAGATAAGGAAAGTAGAAATTAGAGATGCCATAGATGCTTCTAATAGTGCTCTTCTCGACGCTGAGAATAAGATTGAGAAGGCCAAGAAGATTATCAAGAGAGCCAATCTTCTTTTGTCCAAGGCTGAACCGGTTAGAGCAGCTCAAGGCCCAAAATGATGAAGTCCTCAGCAGGAGCTAGCACAAAGGGCAACTTTAGCTGAAATTGAGGCTTGTCTGTCCCAGACAGCGAACTTTAATAAGTCCGAGTTGAGATCGCAGACATTCATTAGAGCTATTGAGGAGAGAAAGAACATGCTGGCCATCCTTGAAGAACGGATCAAGTCTTACGAAGCACCCTCGTAACTTGTAATCCATGTGTCACCTTTTTGAATAAAAAAAAAGTAATTTCATTCAACTCCTCTGTTGTATTTCCAACTTGTTTTATCTTCTAAGTTTGCAATTCTTACTTTCAAGTTGTACTACAATCCTCAAAAAGAAAGGAAATAATGGAATAACTAATCTAGTCAGAGGTGATGAACTGATAGAATTAGTTATAAATTTTAGAAATGACTCGACTAAAATCATGTTGAGATGAGGATAGAAAGGAGTGAGTTTGACGATCTTTACTGTTCAGAGGTAAATATTAACATAACAGATTAAAGACCATCGGGTTTGTAAATAGGTTATGATAAATTCGACACCACAACCTGTGATAGTTCCTACTGAACTAAGACGAATGAAGTCTAGGATTTACCAATTAAAACTGAGAAACTAGCTATGAGAAATTTTGCCATTTAGAGGTGATGACCTGGACATGATGACAAAATGGAGGTGAACCCGTGTTTAAGGACTCGTCTATTAAGAGGTGATAAACTGGACGTGATAGACTAAGACACACTAAACTTCGGATCCGCTGCCAGAGGTAGTCGTATTAACTTGGAGCTAGTCCATTAGGGACTACAGAGATGATTGAATCTGGACTCCTGTTGGTTCAGAGGTGGTTGACTGGACATGACCAACTAAGGGACCTCAGATTTACAATCTGCTGTTCAGAGGTTTAATGTTAACATGACAGCAAGAGCTCCTGACCTTGATAGAGGGAAGGAGAACAAAATTATGGACTCATCTATTCAGAGGTGGTGAACTGGACATGACAGTTGAAGTACCATAAGAGAGAGAGATCTAGGTACCCGTCGGTTCAGAGGATACATGGACATAACCGATTGAGAAAACACCATGCTCAAGATTTCTACCGTTCAAAGGTGACAAGCTGGACATAACGGTAAAAGAAATAATCCCATCGGGAAAAATAAGGTTTGATCATAAATTCCGTGAAAAATTGATATCTCCTTTGGATATTTTTTTTTGAAAGAAATTGTCAGAGGTGTATTTTTAACGTGACAACCAAGAAAGTCCATTGGGGACTGAGAGAAAAATAATAAACTCTGAAGAGAGTCTATTAGAGACTCACTAGGGAGTTAAGAATATGAATCTCCTAAAAGATTATATGTCAGAGAACTCCGTGGAGATTTAGAACGAGATTTGTAAAACAGCCTATCAGAGGTGTAATATTTTAATATGACCAGGATTTTGTTACTGTTAGAGGTGTTTGAACATAACAGTAATTTTGAGTGAACCTTGTCATTCCATTGAGGAGAATGATAAGTGGAGCTTATTCATTGGGGATGTTGACCGGATTCACAGGGAGTTCATAACTCAAATCATGTTGAGATGAGGATAGAAAAGAGAGAGTTTGAAGATCTTTACTGTTCAGATGTAAATATTAACGTAACAGATTAAAGATCATCAGATTTGTGAATAGGTTATGGATAATTGGACACCACAACCTGTGATAGTTCCTACTGAACAAAGACGAATGAAGCCTAGGATTTACCAATTAAAACTGAAAAACTAGCTATGAGAAATTTTGTCATTCAGAGGTGATGACCTGGACATGATGACAAAATGGAGGTGAACCCGTGTTTAGGGACCCGTCTATTCAGAGGTGATAAACTGGACGTGATAGACTAAGACATACTAAACTTCAGATCTGCTGCCAGAGGTAGTCGTATTAACTTGGCAGCTAGTCCATCAGAGATAGATTGAATCTGGACTCCTGTTAATTCAGAGGTGGTTGAGTGGACATGACCAACTAAGGGACCTCAGATTCACAATCTGCTGTTCAGAGGTTTAATGTTAACATGACGGCACGAGCTCCTGACCTTGATAGAGGGAAGGAGAACAGAGTTATGGACTCATCTGTTCAGAGGTGGTGAACTGGACATGACAGTTGAAGTACCATAAGAGAGAGATCTAGGTACCCGTCGGTTCAGAGGTGACATGGACATAACACTTTGAGAAAACACCATGCTCAGGATTTCTACCGTTCAAAGGTGACAAGCTGGACATAACGGTAAAAGAAATAATCCCATCAGGGGAAATAAGGTTTGATCATAAATTTTGTGGAAAATTGATATCTCCTTTGGATATTTTTTTGGAAGAAATTGTCAGAGGTGTATTGTTAACGTGACAACCAAGAAAGTCTATTGGGGACTGAGAGGAAAATAATAGACTTTGAAGAGGGTCTATTAGAGACTTACTGGGGAGCTAAGAATATGAATCTCATGAAAGATTATATGTCAGAGAACTCCATGGGGATTTAGAACGAGATTTGTAAAACAGCCTGTCAGAGGTGTAATGTTTTAACATGACAAGGATTTTGTTACTGTTAGAGGTGTTTGAACATAACAGTAATTTTGAGTGAACCTTGTCATTCTATTGAGGAGAATGATAAGTGGAGTTTATTCGCTGCGGATGTTGACCGGATTCGCAGGGATGTTGGTTTTATTCGCCGGGGAGTATGTTAGAGTCTTACTATTAGAGGTTTAATGTTAACATGATAGGTTTGACTCGTCATAGAAAAATGAATATCTTCTTATATGGTCCTACCATTCCATGGACGGGAATTGATAAGTGATTTTAGAGAGGAATCAAATGGGAACAGGTCCCTTAGGATTTTTAGCAAATCCTCAGTTGTCAACGGATTTGATATGCCTTTACCAACTACCATTTGAGTTGGGCTAGCCATGCTATTCCCCTCAGCATGTTAAGTTGTCGAGGACTTATGTTGGGCTTAAGAGCTAACATTTTTCTCTATCCTTAGCCGTTAGAGGCGTTAGATTATTTTGTTACTTTGAGTAACGTGATGCTTCCCCTGGGTTTTTACTCTGTAGGTGAGTTGGGGATTAAAGGAAGGGACATGAATTCCGGGAGATCTTGATCTGAAGATTATCATTCCTCGTAGATTCTCTGTTAATCCTTATCTTGTTTCCATATTGGAAAGATTCTGCAGAAAGATGTGTCATGAACCTTCTTCAATGAGTTAGGCTTGACAAGTCATCAGCTAAACTCCTTTGATCTTTCATTCGATCGGTCACCATGTTTTTGATATGAACGTGGAAACAGTGGAAAGCTTCTGTAAGAGAATGCGTCACGAACCTTCTTCAATGAGTTTGGCTTGATAAGCGATCAGATAAACTCATTTGTGTTTGTCATTCGATCGGTCACCACGTCTTGATATGAATGTGAAAATAGTAGAAAGGTTCTGCAAGAGAATGCATCATGAACCTCCTTCAATAAGTTTGGCTTGATAAGCCAGCAGGTAAACTCATTTGATTGGTCGGACCTTTTGCCGTTGGGTCGAGCTTCGATCAATCGAACAGGAGCAGGGAGGTATGCCGCCATTATACACAGAAAAGTCAGGCTAAATAAGCCATCTGCCTGACACTGTTGCTTAGGCATGCTTGACTTCAAAATATGACCTATTCTTCTAAGTTGGAGATAGGTACATGTTTATATACTAGAGGAGAGTGACAAGGCTAAAACAATTTGACACCTTGTTTCTTCTCCAGTTCGCCGGTGTTCGATCGGCTCGACACTAGTCGACCATGAATTAGAGAAGAGTGAAAGGCTAAAAATGAAGTTCATAACCTTGATTATTCTTTAATGCAACTGGTGTTCGATCGGCTCGACACTGGTTTATGGCAGTATGATCTCGTTAGAGAAAGAGAGGAGCCCTCTTTTTAAATATTTTGGATCTGAAGGTCCTGACCAGAGTTGTAACATTAATCTAATTACAAGAAGGATCCTATCAAGGATAATACTTCTTTAAGAACCTGCCGTTGATCGGCATCATGAGCGTATCACCGTCTGGGGTTATAAGGCGATATGCTCCATTCGAATAGACTGTTTCTATCACGAACGGTCCTTCCCATTTGGACTGGAATTTGTCTTTGATTTTGTGCATCATGATCATCGGTCTTCTGACGGCTAAAACCAAATCCCCTTTCTGAAAAACTCTTTGCTTAACCTTCTTATTGAAAGCTTTCGAGATTCGCGCTTGATACAACTCAATATGTTGTTGAGCTTGTAGTCGCTTCTTATCTAGGGCTTCGAGCTCTTGAAGACGTAACCGATCATTATCCTCCTTTGTCATTCTGGTCATCAAGGTGACTCATAATGACGGCATCTGGATTTCTAACAGTATGACTGCTTCGCACCTGTATACCAGAGAAAAAGACGTATTGCCTGTCGGGGTCTGAACTGTGGTTTGGTAGGCCCAAAGACATTCACCGAGCTTCTCATTGCAGTCTCGCTTATTTGATGAAACGAATTTTTTGAGTAGCTTGATAATTATCTTGTTGAATGTTTTCGCCAAGCCATTAGCAGCAGGATTATAAGCGGTTGATGCCACATTCTAAATCCGGTACTTATCACAGAATCGATAGAATGCCTGGCTTACAATTGGGGACCATTATCATGGATAATCTGCCTAGGGACACCAAATCGATGGATGACATGGTGTTTAATAAAATTAACCACATTAGAAGTTTTAACTTCAACAAGTGGTATAACCTCTGCCCACTTTGAGAAATAATTGGTTATTGCTAGGATAAACCGATGACCTTTTGTTGATGAGCGGCTGATAGGCCCTATGACATCGATTCCCCATGCTTCGAATGGCCACGAAGCAATAGTTGGATGGAGCAACTCCGGAGGCTGATGTATAAAGTCTGCATGGATTTGATAGGCTTTACACCTTCGTGCATATGTGATGGCATCGGCTATCATGGTTGGCCAATAATATTCAAGCCTGTGCAACCGATCCTTGAGCTTCGGACCTGGTTGATGAGCTCCGCATATACCATCGTGCGCCTGTTTAAGCACTTCTTATGCCTCCGAATTAGAAAGGCAACGGAGGAGGATACCATCATATGGGCGATGGTAGAGTGTCTTTACTATTGGATCATAGTAGAAACGGAGAGACCTTCGTTAGATAGACGTCGCTTCTTTAGGGTCATCCAGTAATATATCATGCAACACATAGTTAATGAGGGAAAATCGCCAATCTCTCAGTTCAAAATCCGTCAAGGTGATATGGACCTCCTTGGTTTTCAACACATGTTTAAGACAAACAAGGTATCGAGTAGCCACTGTAAGATGATATGTTGTGTCGATTGGTAAGGCCAATGTTGCTGCTAGTGCAGCCAGAGCGTCGGCCCTAGTATTTTGGGATCGGGACATGACTGAGTTAGAACCTGCACACAAAACACAGAATTTCAGAACTTTAAAATAAAGAGTGAAAGTGCTCAATTCTACCGCAATAGCAAGTGGCTATGCGGGTCGTGATCCACAAGGAGGGGCTAGCTTTAGTAAGTTCTCTTTTAGGCTACAAAGTATGTTAAAGTTCTTCTTTAGTTCTTTAAAAGAAAAAGAAAAATTGAGTTACAGTTAAGTTAGAAAGAAAGTGGTAGATCGAGAAGGTGGAGAAAATGAAAGTGGATATGTACAAAAAAATTGAAAAAGATTGAAAGAAATTTGGAAGATTGTGGTGTTGGTAATTTACACTAAAATTAAAAGAAAAGAAAACTAAAACCTAAAAAAGTTACTTACCTCTTCAGCGTCTGCTTACCTTTGACCCGTATCGACGATGTACTTTTGCTTGAAGGCGAGCGAAGTATGACAAATAGGATCTTCCCCATTCCCGTATTACACTATGAATTGAAGGGGCAAGCTACACTACCATAGAAATGGATATCCATTACCATAAGTCATAAACGGCACTTGCAAGGGCAAGGCAACTTCGAGGCTATCGGTTTCATTTGGATCCACAAACACAGAAGAGAGAAGTAATCGAAAACAAGAGTAAAGAAGAAAAAAAGAAACTTCGATTCAATTCAAATAACAATGGAAGAAAAGATCACTTACACTGGTGTCACCTTCAGTACAAGCTTGCTCTCATTCCTCCATGAAAGTATCCTCTCCTCTCAGTTACAAAAATAAAACAAAAATTACATGAAAGAAAATAAAAAACCCTAAGTTACAAACTACAAATTAGCCTAAATTCTACTCTCTGCTTCGTCCTCCCCTTGCCTTTGAGATTGCAGGTATTTATAGGAGAAATGCAGAGGGTAGAGGAGTATGAAGATAAGAGAAAGCTAACTATTTCTGAATTTGAATCCTTCTCTTATCTCCAAACTTGATTTGATGTGGATATTCAGTTCTGATTTGCAGTTTATTGGCGTGTTGATTGCTGAATATCACTTATCAAATGACAGAATTAGAAATAGTAATCAACATAAGAGTTGTAGCGCTTTAAGTCTGATTTCTAGATCATCTTGAATCATCAGATTTGAGATTCGGTAGCGAAAGTTATGATTCAAATACTAAAATGTATCCAGTCAGAATCTGAGTCAAACTTGCTTCATCTCATCCGTTGATCTTCTCTCTATCTATTTATCTCTCTGTATTTGATATTATCCTCGGTTGATCTTTAGCTAACCAAAATAGATTTATAGAAATCTGAATTTTACCAGTTTCCATTTGGTGTTATCTTTCTGATTTGCTCTGATCTTCATCTGAATATTTGCCCTAATCCTTGATTTGTTCTAACTAGATCTGAGATCATCCTCAGCTAACCAAATAGATCCAGTTAAATCTGATTTTAACTGGTATTTATTTGGTTTAATTCTCTTTCTCTTCATTATTATCTTCTGCAAAATAGATATTTAAGACAAGAAAATTAGCAGATTTATTACACGATAAATGTAGGAGTATAATGAAAAGAATACAAAATATATGTACGATCACACCCCCACACCTATCTTTTGCTTGTCCTCGAGCAAATCAACAAAACTAAACCAAAGATTATTAGACCACTTTCGCAGGTTACGCGATTGCACTGAGCATGTGCAACAAGCCGTTAAACCTCTAGATTTCCCCTAGAGGACGAGTTTTGTCTCGTGAGGGTTTTCAGTGGATTGCACCCACAAAATTCATAAAGAAAGAGTAACAAAGAGTTAGTATTTTTGAAAAACATTTTGAAAGAGAAATTATTTGAAATATTATTGTAAGATTTAAGTAATCTATAAGTTATAGGAAAACTGAATTTTTCATTCCTAAACTTAGTCTCTATTCAAAATTTGTTATCAATCAAAGTAAGGAGTCAAATTGTACTTCTCATCTAGTCTATTACTTTACCCTAAGTCATATGCACCTTTGTGACCGTGAAATTTTGACTAAGGGTTCTTTAACTCTAATGCTTATGCCTTATTTATTTATTATTTTTTTATTTTTTGTGGTATTATTCCTTAATTCTATTAGGCTTTCTATCTGCACATGTAATGAGCCTTTAATCAATGACTCCCAAACCAAACGGTCTTAAGGCACCGGGTGAGAAAACACCCCAAGGACTTAAGTACTCGAGCAAACAAGGCCACAAAACTAAGAATTTTATTATATGAACAGCTTTAGGCGTGAATACTTATGCTTTATTAGGCACAAATACCCAGCTTAATCAGAGGATTTATATATATATATTTTTCTCAAACTTATGTAATCATCTTTCGTATAAATACTAAGGCTTGCTTAGGCCAAAGCACATAACTAATCAATAATTAGATTTGTTTAACTTTCATAGATATATATATATATATTTTAAGGCATAAGAATCTTTATTTTTGAACCCTAAGTGTGTAAGTGTATGAAGTGTGCATATTTCATTAAGGTAAAGATCAAGACTAAATTACTTTGACAAATTATCTTCCTAACCCTAAAAATCAAACAAATAATCTTATTTTGACCAAGTATAAGAAATCCTAATTATGATTCTCCTATTCCTTAAAATTGACTTAATTTCTTAAGAAAAAATATGTCAAAATATTGTTTCTATTTTCAAAAGTTTTTAAAAGTAAATAAAATGTTAATTTTTTTAAATAATAAAAAAGAAACCTAAGTTATGTTAGACCCTCCCCCACACCTATCTTATGCATTGTCCTCAATGTATGAATTAATGCATAGATGCATGAAAAAGAAGACAGGGAAGGAAAATACTACCTTAAGGTGGTGGTTCCGGTGGTGGTCTGATTGGTCCACGAAATGCGGCCCAATCGAATTTGCATGGAGTTCGGAGGAACCCACCAGAAATCTCTCTAATATAACCCACTAAAATGATGTATACATGAAGGATTTTTATTAAAAATTTAACCCCAACTAATTTCCAAATTCCATAATTAATTTTGGAGTCAATTTTGTCAACCGCCTTGTCCCAAAATGGAGTGTAAAAAGATAGAATGATTGACTTGGACTTAGGAAGTACGGGAACTAATACCGACTCAGGAAAGTGACTTAAGTCAAGTAAAGGTTCAGGGGTCGAGATTGGTTCAGGAAGTGGGTCCAAATCAAAAAGTTGAAACACAAGTCCACATTCATTTTCCCACAATGGAATATGACGTAATACTGGTGATTCAAGTTCAAGAATGACAGGTGTGGGAATCAAAACTAACTCTAAAATATTACTCAAGTCGGGTAACAAAACATGAGTCAATATTGATTCGGTAATTTGAACTGGATCACAAAATTGAGAATCTTGGTCACATTTCTCATTGAGTTTAATTTCATAAAAATGAGAACTTGCCAATTTGTCAATGGGACTTTCAAAAGTATGAAATTGGTCAAGTTCAATATGATGATCATCAAATATGGGCAATTCAATTTCATTATGAATTGGCACAGGATCCAATGTTGACTCGGGAAAAAAATTGAACACCGGAGTCATAATTGAATCAGGAAGTAGAATTGAATCACTAAATTGAGGTTCATGATCATAATCATTCTCAAGTTCAATTTCAGAAAAGGGATAACTTGCCAAACTGTCAATGTCACTTTCAAAATTTGGAGTTTGGGCAAGTTCAAATGATTGTGCTGAAATGGAATCTTGTTTTCCAAAACAACATGACTCTTCGGCTCTAACAGAATGGTTAGTGACATCAGAACCGGTCAAACGGTGAGAACGTAGAGTTTGGACCATCATATCTATGTCATGATTACGAGCGTTTTGAGCCTGAGTCATGACTTCAAGCATCTTTTCATAGTTGATTGGTTCATCGTTTTGTTGCGGTTGGTCTTGAAAAGATGAAGTGTTGTTTTGAAATTGGTGGTGAAATTGTGAGTCCATCAGATTTTGTGATTGTTGTTTGGACTCACGCATACTCATTTCCAAAGTTGATGGTTTTCTATTTTGCACTGGTGGAACTGAGTATGAAACTTGAAATATTGTGGATAAGGTGGATAAGGAGGACAAGTTGGTTGAAAATTGGACTCGGGGGAGGTGAATCCCCATTGACTCTGTGAAGAGTTGAAATTATTCTAGAAACTATGGTTATAAGATTGGGGGCATGGGTTATATTGATTCGGATAAGACCAATCCGGCACACTATATTGGTTAAAGTTATGATATGCCGGGTTGGTAATATCCGAAAAAGAGGTTGGTGTGTAATATGGATTACCATTAAAATTGAAAAAATTATTATTATAAGCCATATCACACAAGAAATGTCAAACAAAAAAAAAAGAAAAACAAACAAATAAGCAAATAATAAAAAATTTCTAAACTAAGTTAGGGTAGACCTTTGACCTAGACGACTCCTAACTGGTTAGACCGTCCACGAGAGGTATAATGCAGACTTTGACCACAAGCTAATCAGCCAGGTCAGGCCAAGATTGGTGGGAGGTATCCGCACAAAACGATGGGCCTAATTAAGCCAAACCACCAACCTTCGAGGTTTCGCCCCTCAATCCCTTTTCTTAGACACTGATTTTGCAGGAGTCAAATTCTAACACCTTCCCCCTTAGGGTAATCTCCTAATTGAGTCCGAGATGTCCCTAGGGCTAACGTCTACTCAGTTTTAGTTAGGCTCAGATTAGTGAGTGAGGAGATTGTTTGTGGGCTAAGGGAGGGTAATGACTTCCCCACCTTATCAAGCCCTTAAGATTGATTGTGCAAGGTGTGCAGGATAAAGAAAAGTAACATTCAACAAGCAAATAATCACTCAAGAATGTTTCTTAAACTATATGCCATGCAAACGTACCTTTTGCTCCAGCACTGTTCAACAGTAATGTAAAATGTAGACGAATTAGACACGTGCCAAAATGCAAAGTCTAAACCATTTTTAGCATTTAACAAACATCATTTTACTATTGAGGTTAGAAAGTAAATACAGTGAGACAAACAAGGAAATAGATAGCTACAGATATGAAACTTTGCACTACAGCCAATCTGCAGAAAATACAGGTTAGTAGTTCACTCAGATTGCCACAGGAATGTAGCAAATCTGAGGGCTTCTTGGCTCTACTTTCTTAAGCAGAGTCCAAGGCCACTTATATGTCCACTGCAGCAAAATTCCTTGTTATCAAACCTGTACACAAGAACAAAAAAGAAAGTTAACCAAAATGTAAATCTAAAAGAGAATAACTTACCGTTCCTCCCCGGCAACGGCGCCAAAATTTGATTGAGGTTGAACCTGCACACAAAATACATAATTTCAGAACTTTAAAATAAAGAGTGCAAGTGCTCAATTCTACCACAATAGCAAGTGGCTATGTGGGTCGTGATCCACAAGGAGGGACTAGCGATAGAAACTTTTTAGTAAGTTCTCTTTTAGGTTACAAAGTATGGTTAAAGTTCTTCTTTAGTTCTTTAAAAGAAAAATGAAAAATTGAGTTACAGTTAAGTTAGAAAGAAAGTGGTAGATCGAGAAGGTGAAGAAAATGAAAGTGGATGTGTACAAAAAAAATTGAAAAGGATTGAAAGAAATTTGAAAGATTGTGGTGTTGGTAATTTACACTAAAATTAAAAGAAAAGAAAACTAAAACCTAAAAAAGTTACTTACCTCTTCAGCGCCTGCTTACCTTTGACCCGTATCGACGATGTACCTTTGCTTGAAGGCGAGCGAAGTATGACAAATAGGATCTTCCCCATTCCCGTATTACACTATGAATTGAAGGGGCAAGCTACACTATCATAGAAATGGATATCCATCACCATAAGCCATCAACGGCACTTGCAAGGGCAAGGCAACTTTGAGGCTATCGTTTCATCTGGATCCACAAACACAGAAGAGAGAAGTAATCGAAAACAAGAGTAAAGAAGAAAAAAGAAACTTCGATTCGATTCAAATAACAATAGAAGAAAAGATCACTTACACTGGTGTCACCTTCAGTACAAGCTTGCTCTCATTCCTCCATGAAAGTATCCTCTCCTCTCAGTTACAAAAATAAAAAAAATTACATGAAAGAAAATAAAAAACCTAAGTTACAAACTACAAATTAGCCTAAATTCTACTCTCTGCTTCGTCCTCCCCTTGCCTTTGAGATTGCAGGTATTTATAGGAGAAATGCAGAGGGTAGAGGAGTATGAAGATAAGAGAAAGCTGACTATTTCTGAATTTGAATCATCCTCTTATCTCCAAACTTAATTTGATGTGGATATTCAGTTCTGATCTGCAGTTTATTGGCGTGTTGATTGCTGAATATCACTTATCAAATGACAGAATTAGAAATAGTAATCAACATAAGAGTTATAACTCTATAAGTCTGCTTTCTGGATCATCTTGAATCATCAGATTTGAGATTCGGTAGAGAAAGTTATGATTTAAATACTGAAATGTATCCAGTCAGAATCTGAGTCAAACTTGCTTCATCTCATCCGTTGATCTTCTCTCTATCCATTTATCTCTCTGTATTTGATATTATCCTCGATTGATCTTTAGCTAACCAAAATGGATTATAGAAATATGAATTTTACTGGTTTCCATTTGGTGTTATCTTTCTGATTTGCTCTGATCTTCAGCTGAACATTTGCCCCAATCCTTGATTTGTTCTAACTAGATCTGGGATCATCCTCAGCTAACCAAATAGATCCAGTTAAATCTGATTTTAACTGGTATTTATTTGGTTTAATCCTCTTTCTCTCATTATTATCTTCTGCAAAATAGATATTTAAGATAAGGAAATTAGCAGATTTATTACACGATAAATGTAGGAGTGTAATGAAAAGAATACAAATATATACGATCAGGACACATGACCGATGTAAAAGCCATTAAATAAACTAGCCATTTTGATGACTGCATGATAATAAGTGTAGGCTGTCTAAAAATCACTAAAAGACAAGCCATTAAAAAGCAGAGTTTCAAGTTCTAGACGCGAAGGCTCAGCACTAAGGCGCGAGGGCTCGACACCCGCGTCTCAGCATCAAGGCGCGTGGGCTCGACACCCGCGTCTCAGCATCAAGGCGCGTGGGCTCGACACCCGCGTCTCAACATCAAGGCGCATGGGCTCGACATCCGCGTCTCAGCATCAAGGCGCGTGGGCTCGACACCCGCGTCTCAGCATCAAGGCGCGTGGGCTCGATACCCGCGTCTCAACATTAAGGCGCGTGGGCTCGATACCCGCGTCTCAACATCAAGGCGCGTGGGCTCGATACCCGCGTCTCAGCATCAAGGCGCGTGGGCTGAAACCCGCGTCTCAGTATCAAGGCGCGTGGGTTGAAACCCGCGCCTCGGTTATAACCGCCCTGGTTATGGGGCCAGTCGCCGCCCATGTAGCGGGGAAGTTACCCCCTCATTATGGAGCGTTTTTAGGGGGCATGTTCACCCCCTAGGACCTCTATAAATAGCCTCGTTTGCTATGAGGTCGAGGCGATCGAAAATTGAAAGGCAATCAGAAGGAAGAAGGGACGACGACGACAGACAGAGACAGAAGAAAGAGAGCTCAACTCTTCGTCAAGCTTGCTGCGTACAAGCTGCTCTTTGCCTACCTTCTCTTTGAGAGTTTTGGTAGACAGAGCTGTGCTACTCCCTCTACCAGCCAAAGAGAAGATTCCCCGACGGTCATCCGGTTTACGGAGAACAAGATTCACTCTCCACCGCCACACGAAGAACCCAGCCTTAAACAAAGGGAGGATTCAAGACTCAACATCCTCCCTCCCTTGTAACTGGAAGGGAAACAAGTTTTGTTGTAATCTTTCATCTGATTCAAGGAAATTTTATAGCGTTCTTTTCCTTTTTTTCGGCACGTACAAGAGATGGCGACTCCGCTGGGGACTACATTTGTCACTGATGAGCAAATCGTGGCGCAGGATGACGTCCTCCGTAAGGGGAAGATGGTCGAATCGCTCATTGTCGAGTTCGACCAGGCGAAGTACGAAGAGTTTCTCTCTTCCGGCTCCAAGAGCCCAAGACCCGCGTCTGCCGCCGAGTCTCGACGGGAAATGGCCCCGAAGCCTGATCTGTGGCTCTCTCGGTCGCCCCTACTGCCAACTGTGCCAAGCAAGGTGCACGCGCCAACGCCTCTCAGAAGGCCCGCGTGGCCCCAGGCACAACTGCCTTTGCGACCAACCGCGTCGCACAGAACACCCGCGTCAGCGTCTCTCAGGAGACCCGCGTGGTTAAAATCTCTGATGTTCAGCATCAGGATGTTGTTGGTCTCTCTCCACCGCCGCGACGCAACCGGAACGCTGAGCGTCGACAGAGGAGACGTGCGCGTCAGCTGCAAGTTGGAACCTCTGGTTGTCTGACTGAGGCTGGACGCAGCATACAAACCGGCGCCTTGCTCGCGCCCCGCGAAGTCCGCGTTTGGCGGCCCAAACGCGAGATTCCTTCAGTTAGGTCCTCTGAGGACCAACTCACCAAATGCCAAGGTGAAGCCTCTGTGCCTTGTCAGGCACAAGAGGCACGCGCCTATAGACGTGGGGCCCAACAGCCCACTCTCTCTCAAGTGTCTCTGCCCCGACACACCAAGCAGCAACGCGACAGGCGCGTCTTGTCTCAACAGAGACGCCAGACGCGCGCTGAACAGCTGCAGCGCGAGAACCGCGTCCCTGAAGCCTGCGTCCAGGCTGTACAGCACATGGATGCCTCCCGTCTTCGACGTTGCGAGGCTAATCTTTTCAATCCCCCTCCCATGGATTTGAGGGATTATTTGACGAAGAAAAGAAGTGCCAATCAGGCCACTTCGTCGTGTTGCTGCCAACGGCTTATCCATATGCTCTCTGAGTGCCGTTGCGGATCAGGCATGCACCAGCAGTCTTTAGTCAGACAGCTGACCCTGATTCCCCCGTCAGCTAAAAGAAGACGCTCCCACAGAAGGAGAACCTTCTCTGACGTTGAGTACCCGGAGCTCACTGCGAATATGACAAGCAGGAGCAAGGGAAAACAACCTGCAGTCAGCTCAGATGAGTCTGACTCTGAACCGGAAGGGGTGTATCAACACACTCGCACCCGGACTGGGGCCATTCCCCCAATTGATTATAATGCCTTAGCCCATGGCCTTAAAGTGAATGATTCTCACTCCGCCGTGGCGGAATCACGGGCTTCAAACTCTTCCGTTAAGAAGGAGGCCTCCGCCTACATGATAGGCGCTCCTGAGGAAACGGCTAGACGTTTAGAATAAATCTAGAAGGCACAAATGGATATGATTCTTTCTCAGCAAGAATCTATCGACTCCTTTAAGCAGATGCTTGCATAGTTGCTCGAAGACAGGAGGAAATCTCCTCCTAAAAAGACGAAGGGCAAAGGGAGAATAGGAGAAAGCTCATCTTCCGAACCTTCTGAGGAGAGGCAGCGATCTACTTCTAGTTCGTCCAAACCCTCGTCGCAAGTAAAGGGCGACCAAGACCCGGGGAAGGCTCATGCTAAAAGAATGAGTCAACTGGAGCAACGCCTCGAGGCCCTTGCCAATCGCAAAGATCTCCAAGAAGTAGGAGTGGTTCGGCCCTACCCGGCTGAATGGGACTTGGTTCCGTACCCGCCCAAGTTCAAAGCTCCAACTCTCCAAGCCTTTGACGGGAAGGGGTCACCCAACCAGCACATCTACTATTTCAAATCCCAAACCGGGAATGTAGTAGACAACGATGCTACCCTGGCGCGTCTGTTCATCGGCACCCTGAAAGGGCTGGCCTTTGAATGGTTCATGAAGCTCCCAGAAGGTTCCATTAAGAACTGGGGCGATTTGGAGAAGCTCTTTTTAACGCGCTTCTTCGAGGATGACTCCGAAGTCACGATGCCCACCCTTTTAGCCACCTTCGCCTTGGTGGAAACATGCCGCCACAATCTCCAAACGTCACTCCTTGCTCAAATAGGAGTTGCTGAAAGTCGCACCTGGAAGCAATTAGTCCAACAAGGTGAACAGGCTGAGGAGATTGTCGCCCGCGTCAGAGCGGAGGAAGATAAACCTAGGCCGGAAAGGTCGACAAGGCGTGCGCCAGACACATCCCTCCAAACAAAGCGGAAGGATAATTTGGCAACGGAGACCAAATCTCCCGCCAAACCTCAATCAGGCAAGGCGAGTGGCTCCTCAAGCTAGCCACGCGCCAACAAGCAATATTCCTTCAAGGAGGAACATGTCGATTCGCTCTTTAAACTACTCAACAAGAGCAACCGACTGAAGCTCCCTGAAGCTCGGCGCCCCGAGGAAGTCGGCAAGACCGACAATCCCACCTATTGCTTGTACCACAGGATGCTGGGGCACCCTATCAGAAGCTGCTATGTCTTCAAGGACATCCTTCAAGCTCTGATTGACGCGGAGGTGTTGAAACTCCGACCAGAGCAGAAGAAGGTGACGGCCAATGTGACGTCAGTTCTCCAGTTCGGAAGACAACCTCCAACACCCTCTGGAGTAGTCCCTATTCCAAGAGGAGAGCTGAGAGTGGTCAATACAGACCCTCACCAGCAGCAAGAGAAAGGCTTGGTACCTGTCCCTACACCTCAAGGGGAAATCATGTGGGTCCACCCTGACCTTGTCAATGAACAGCAATGGACTACTGTGACCAACAGGAAATCCAAAGGCAAGGCAAAGGCCTCATCCTGCAATGTGGTGGGTGCCTCCTCTCGAGAAGCCGAGACTGATGTTCCCTCGTTAACCGACTCAGAGGAGGAAACAATAGTCTTGGCCGCAGAGCCCAACCAACCGATGGCGGTAACCCGTTCGGGACAGCCGTACTTGAAGCAGTATGGCGAGATGGCGGTAGTCCCTCCGCAACCAGCTGCAGAACTAACCAAGCCCTCCACAAGATAACCTGTGGAGAAACAGAAAGAAACTCGGTTTTCTCGAGTTCTTTCGAAAGGTATGGCGGAAGGATCCACGACACCTTACCGCTTTGATGTCCTGGCTCAACTAGCCAACATCCCGGCACGCATTACCTTGTATGAACTTCTTAGACTATCAAAGTCGACCAGAGAAGCTCTACAAGAAGCTCTGGCAAATGCCGAGGTCTTCATGACCCAGGTGCCGAAGGAGGAAGATGTAGAGGATTGCCTCCACACCTCCCCAAATGCTCCCTGCATTACCTTCACAGCAGATGATATGCAGGTTAAAGGGAAGCATGATCGACCCCTGTATTTCACAGGGTATATTGGATCGTCTGAGGTGACTGCATTCAGGTAGATCCAGGGTCCGCGTTGAGCATCATGCCTCGCCGGGTCATGCAACATCTGGGCATTCCTACACATCGTTTGAGCCCTACCCAGACAACTATCTATGGGTTCAATGCCAACCAGACCCGTCCGATGGGGAAAATCAAGTTCAAATGCCAGATGGAAGCCTCAAGTCGGAAGTGACATGCTACATCATCGACGCCGACACTTCCTACAATCTATTGCTGGGACGACTGTGGATTCACCGCAACTCTATCGTTCCCTCCACTCTCCACCAAGTCATGAAATACATTGACGGAGTGGAAAGGTGCAGACGTTGATCGCCGAAAGGTATCCGTTCAAAGGGGTCGAGAATTATTTCACCGACTCTTTGCTGTACCAAGATTCGGTGGAGACGGATGAAGTCCCGCGACCAGAGGAGCCAGACTCTGGTAACGAAGCTGACACCGAGCCCGAGAAAGAAGAGTGCCTGTGGGAGTTAGAACCACTTGTAAAGAGCACTAATAAGCTCGATGTTGATAATACCACCGACGATGTAGGCGGTTGGTATATTAATGAAGATTTAGATTTTGCGTATTTTTCTGTGTTTGCTTCTGATTCAGTACCATCAGACACTAGCACCGAAGTAGACAATGACCCCTGGTCGGCAATAGATGCTTTGACATCGTTGCATGTACCAGTGAAGTCGTCCTTCGAGACATACCAAGATAACGATAATACGCAAGAATCTATATTTATGGTTCCAGCAAGACGGAAAGGCCAAAAACCAATTCTTTTTGGGCGAATCTCGTCTGAACCAACGACCCGCGAAGAATCGGAAGGCGAGGAAGAATCCCCTCAGTTCGGTCATTATGAACCAAAAGCACTCAAAATGATGAGATGCATGGGGTACGACCTGACCAACAAACCCGGGTTGAACTTCGGCAAAGGAAGGAGAACGCTGCTTCGATCCTTTGTGTCGAAAGGGAAGGCCCCTGATTATTATCATCGGACGCGCCGGGGGTTAGGCTATGTATCAACTCCGGTCCCATCAGCCTCCGATTCTCAAGAATCGTCGAGCAACGATTACTCTTCAGACACATCATCTTGGGAGTCAGATGTCAGTGTCGGCAACATCTTCAAGGAACTTTCAGTGAACATGGTTTCGACAAGCCACCTGGAAGATGGAAATGAAGAAATGATCCAATCTGATACAGATCCTTGGATCAAACATTTAAATGCTCTTTGGGACACTCGCTTTGAATAGCGCGAGCCACCCACAGAAGACAACGTTGTTCAGATCAACCTAGGAGATGAGGCTAACCCTAAGCCCATCTTCATAAGTGACGGCCTGTCACCTTCGGAGAAGAAGGATCTATATCTCTTGTACAAGAGTATATAGACATCTTCGCCTGGAATTATGAGGACATGCCAGGACTTGATCCTCAGGTGGCTATGCACCGCCTCAACATCAATCCGAACGTAAAGCCTGTCAAACAACAGCAGCGAAGGTTTCGTCCAGAAATAATGGAGGCAATTCAATCAGAAGTCAGAAAGCTTATAGATTCTGGCTTCATCAGGGAGGAACAGCATCCCGACTGGGTAGCCAACATCGTCCCCGTCGCCAAGAAGAACGGGAAGATCCGGATCTGCATCGACTTTCGCGATCTAAATGAGGCCTGCCCCAAGGACGAATTCCCATTGCCGATCACAGATGTCATGATTGACAATACTTGTGGATTCGAACGAATGTCCTTCATGGACGGATTCTCAGGATACAATCAAATCAAAATGTACCCCGATGACGAAAAGCATACCTTCTTCAGGACACCTCTAGGGGTATATTGCTACACCGTCATGCCCTTCGGACTGAAAAATGCAGGGGCAACATACCAAAGGGCCATGAACGCCATTTTCCATCAGCAAATACGCAAAACGGTGGAATGTATGTTGATGACATCGCGGTAAAAAGCCGCACTAAAGGTGATCACATAGCAGACCTGAAGGTGGTCTTCGACATCATGCGGACTCATCAATTGAAGATGAACCCCACCAAGTCCTTCCTGGGGGTGGCCAGTGGCAAATTCTTAGGATTTGTTGTAACATCCACCGGAATCCATTTGGACCCGGAAAAGATTCGCGCTATCCAGGAGATGCAACCCCGAGAAGCCTCAAGGAGCTCAGGAGATTGCAAGGACGATTGGCGTACATCCGCAGGTTTATCTCAAACCTCTCCGGAAGATGCCAACCCTTCGCTAAGTTAATGAAGAAAGGTGTCTCATTCATTTGGGATGACGCTTGCCAACAAGCGTTCGAGGAAATCAAGCAATACCTCACCCAACCACCAGTCCTTGCAGCTCCGGTATCCGGAAAGCCTTTCCTGGTGTACGTCCGGGCAATGGATCATTCTTTGGGAGCTCTATTAGCTCAGAATGATGATCACGGACATGAGCAAGCAATCTACTATCTGAGTAGAACAATGATCGGAGCCGAACATCGGTATAACCCGATCGAGAAGGAATGTTTAGCATTAGTGTTCGCTATTCAGAAAATGCGGCACTATCTGGTAGGCCAAACTATAAACGTCATATCAAAAGTCAACCCCCTGAGGTTACTTATGACTAAGCCTTCATCATTAAACGGCCGGTTGGCAAAATGGGCCATATTGCTATCCCAATATGAGATGCACTTTTTACCACAAAAGGCCATTAAGGGACAAGCAGTGGCGGATTTCCTAGCTGATCACCCAGATCCGAGGGCAGCCAAAGTCTACGAGGATCTCCCAGATGAAGTTGCTGAAGTCTGCCTGACTCAGACATCGTTCGAAAGTCAAGTATGGCAACTTTTCTTCGACGGTGCATCAAGAACAAGCCCAAAGGGACACGTAGTAGCGGGGGTAGGAGTAGTACTCGTATCCCCATAAAATTATGTGATTCCCCGAGCTGTCTCATTAACTGAGCCTTGTTCCAACAATGTGGCGGAGTACAACGCTCTTTTGATTGGGATGCAATTCGCCGATGAGATTGGCGTTAAAAATCTCGAGGCATACGGCGACTCTAAACTCATCGTCAGCCAAGTTCGCGGGGAGTACGAAGTCAGACATGAGGACCTAATACCCTACCACAACGCAACTATCCGCATGGCCGAGGGGTTTACAAGCTTCTACATCGACCATGTACCGCGCAGGCAAAATGCGCACGCGGATGCACTCGCATCCCTCGCGGCCTCCTTAGCTCTTCCAGCCGGAGCAATGGAGAAGATATTCGTCTACAGCCACGACCTGTATTGCCCGAGAAATGCTCTCGAGGGCTATCAGGAGTCAAAGGGAGATTGTCAAGGCAAAGAAGCACTGGAATTGTCAACCGGTTCAGAGCTTAAAGACTGGCGATTCCCCTATATTGATTTAGTCTTATACGACATTCTGCCTGAAGACACCAAAGAGGCGGCTGCCATTCGAAGGAAAGCCCCCAAATTCTATTATAATGCGATTACGCGAACATTGTATCGTCGATCGCATGACAGGATCTTGCTCCGCTGCCTTTCACCAAAGGAAGCCCAAGAGGTATTGAGAGAAGCCCCCGACGGTATGTCTGGAGCCCATCAACCTGGCCCAAAACTGGCACATCGACTCCAAAGATTGGGTTACTATTGGCCCAAGATGGTTGCCGACGCCGTCACCTATGCTAAAAGATGCCACGCTTGTCAAGTGCATGGGGATTTCATCCATCAAGCACCAGGGTATCTTCACTCTACAACCTCTACCTGGCCATTTGAAATGTGGGGGATGGATGTGGTTGGCCCTATCAGCCCACCATCATCAAAAGGACATTGGTTCATTTTGACAATAACCGATTATTTCTCTAAGTGGGCTGAGGCCATTCCTTTGAAGGAGGTCAAATCGTCGAACGTGATCAAGTTTGTGAAACATCACGTTATTTACCATTTCGGTGTACCTCGACGAATTGTCCATGACAATGGACCCCAGTTCATCAGCCAGGCTTTCTAGAGATTCTGCGCTAAGTTCAGAATCCAGAGTGTGTCCTCAACAGCATACTATCCGGCCGCTAACGGCCTCGCAGAAGCTTTCAACAAGACCATTGGTAAGCTTCTTAAAAAGTTCGTCTCGAAAAGTCAACGGGACTGGGACGACAAACTAGGTGAATGCTTATGGGCCTATCGCACAACTGTGCGAACCCCAACTAAAGCCACGCCATTTTCTTTGGTATACGGATGTGAAGCCGTGCTCCCACTGGAAATCCAAATTCCATCTCTACGCGTCGCCTTGACAGCGGAGATGACAACAAGGAGAAGCATCGACAGCGACTCCAGGAACTGGAGGCCTTAGATGATAAACGTCTGCAGGCCCAACAACAAATCGAGCTCTACCAAGCTCATATTACCAGAGCCTTCAACAAGAAAGTTAAAATGCGAACTTTCAAGAAAGGCGATCTTGTCTTAGCCGTCAGAAGACCCATGGTAATGACGCACAAGACAAAAGGAAAATTCCAACCCAAATGGGAAGGATCATTTGTAGTAGAGTCAGTCTACTCAAATGGGTCATATCGCCTCATAACCTCAAATGGCGATACACTCATGATGCCGATCAATGGTAGGTTTCTGAAGAAATACTATCCTTAGATGGTATTCTTCCGCTGATCAAGTTAAAAGTACACCTCTGATCAAAGTAAGAAGAATTTCATCATTATAACATCCGACGCCCCCGACGGCTAAGGATAGAGGAAAATGTTGGCCTTTAAGCCTAACATAAGTCTTCGACAACTCATCATGCTGAGGGGAATAGCATGGCTAGCCCAACTCAAACGGTAGTTGGTAAAGGCACCTCAAATCCGTTGATAGCTGAGGGTTTGCTAAAAATCCTAAGTGGACTTGGCTCCACTCTTTCCTCCAAAATCCCTTACCAATTCTCATATACAGAATGGTAGGTCTACAAAATACAACCATTACTAAGTTAACACTATACCTCTGGTAATGGAAACTTTTCAATATTCCTTGTCGAGTACAAATTTTGCTTGTCAAACTCTACACGGAGTATCAAACTTTCAAATTTGCCAAGTTAATACTATACCTCTGGCACTTCAAAATTTTCACTTGTCAATTCTCACCAATAGAATGACAGGTCCTCAAATTGCTCTTATCATGAGTCAATCTTTGTCAAGTTAATACTACACCTCTGACAAATTACTGTTAAAGTTTAACACTACACCTCTAAATAGTAATCAGGTTTCTGTCAGGTTTAATATTACACTTCTGACAGTCACTTTTCTTCAGACTTCCATATCGAAGCTGAAATAGATGATGCTAAGTTAACATTACACCTCTAGCATCAAGTCATTGCTAAGTTAAACAATACACCTATTGTATGACCCGGGAAAGGAGAGGACAAGAATTGCAGTAAAAGTTTTCCTTGAATCAAATGAAAATGATTACAACAAAACTGTTCCTTCCGGTTACAAGGGAGGGAGGATGTTGAATCTTGAATCCCCCCTTTGTTTAAGGCTGGGTTCTTCGTGTGGCGGTGGAGAGTGAATCTTGTTCTCCGTTGACCAGATGACCGTCCTTCAGGGATCTCCTCTTCGGCCGGTAGAAAGAGTGACACAGCTCTGTCTACCAAAACTCTCAAAGAGAAGGTAGGCGAAAGCTAGCTCGTACGCAGCGAACTTGCTGAAGAGTTGATCTGCTTCTTTTCTCTCTGTGTCGCCCTCTGTCTCTCTCCGTCCGATTGATGCCTATCGCCTTCAGATTGCCGATCAATGCCCCGACCTCATAGCAAACGAGGCTATTTATAGAGGTCCCAGGGGTGAACGTGCCCCCAGAAAACGCTCCACAATGAGGGGCCACTTCCCCGCTACATGGGCGGTAACTAACCCACGTGCCTGCTAAAGACACGCCACGATGGGGGCTGATTTCCCTTACGTGTAGGCAGTGATTGGTCCCTTAACCAAGGCGGTTATAACTGAGATGCGGGTTTTAGACCTTTGCGTCTTGAGGCTGAGACGCGGGTGTCAGGCCGACGCGCCTTGATGCTGAGACGCGGGTGTCGAGCCGACGCGCCTTGATGCTGAGACGCGGGTGTCGAGCCAACGCGCCTTGATGCTGAGACGCGGGTGATAGTCCCTCGCGTCTAGAGCTTGAAACTTTGCTTTTCAATGGCTTGTCCTCCAGTAACTTTTGGACAGCCTACAGAACCCCCTCCAAAGTTTTCGATATTCCGCAGTTAACTGGGACGGATTTCGAAATACTTTGGACTCTAGCTGAATTCACCTTCGTGACTGGACTGTTGATGCTCCGGGTTTGATCTTATCTGGAGTTGGTCTTCGTGAGTGTACTGTTGAACTCTTTGAAACCACCAGAGTTGATCATGTTGAGTGTTTAGATACACAGTCTAAACCTCCCCGATTGCTTTTTAAGTCTGTCGTGGGTGTGCTTTAAGCCAAGAGTGGTTGGTCTTCTGCTTGTGTCAGTGTACTGTTGAACTGATTTGCAGAAGCAGGAGGCCGAACGCAGGTTCCCTTTTGAAAAGCAGAGATGGTACTGCTTTAAAGATGCGACTTCTGTAGGGTGCGTCCTTTGGCAATGGAAACGCGCCCGATCTTCCATGAGGCAGACGCAATGTTGGGCCCGCTGGGTTGGACGCGGACTTCGTAGAGAGACGCGACCTTCCGAATGCATTTATGGAAATGCTGACGGGGCATGTCCATCGAAGAGGTGCGTCCCTTGGGTGCGAATCTGTGCCGTGTCATGATTACGCCGCCAGCTGGCCTGGGGAACCGGCAGGATTTCACCTTTTGGCGCGCGGATTTCCCGGTTCATTAAATGAACTGTTCCACGTGTCGAATGATGACTCGCTGCGGAGCCGTGGCGCATGATCTTCCCTGTTCAAAAATGATTTGATGCCACGCGTCAAGCGGTGATTCGCTGCAGAATTTATCGGGCCACACGCCGCGTATCTTCGCGAATCCTTGGGCCTATAAAAGGCCACAGTTGGAGAGATACCTCTTCTTCTCCGAGCGTTTTATTTTAGGGTTTTAAGAAACAGAGTTCTTCTTTCCCTGTTCATCCTCACATCAGATTCTTGATTAACGATGGCACCCAAGACCAAGCCAACCGCATCTTCTTCACGGGCGACCGTCGACAAGGTCCGGAGGGGCGCTTCCTCTGCACAGGATGTCGCTTTCCCAGGTATAATGCCTTTTAGGCATGGATTTCGCCATTAACGGAAGCCCTAAGAATCCTTAACACAAAATATAACTCGTGTTTGATTCTCAGACGCGGTTTCAGACGCAGTCTTTGAGTTGATAACCGAGGCGCGGGTTTGGACCCTCGCGCCATTGGGTCCTGCATTTCGGATTCTTCACTTAGAATATTTCTAATTGTGAAGGGTTCAGACGCGGACTTGGTTTGCAGAACGCGGATTTGATCCTTGCGTTCTGTTTCATCAGCTGCCGATTTTGATGAATCTGGCACCTGAGTCCAAGCACTTAGAAATCTGGGGGTGTGAAAGGAAAGGAGTTACCCTCCTTAACTTCTGGCGGTTGTGGTGATGGAAGGGTTAAGGTGGATAACTCCCTTCTTTTCGCACCCCAGAAGTGACATCAAGGACATTCCATGACCTTCTGGTGGTGGAGATGCGGATCCTGCAGGTCTGGACGCGGGTTTGATAATTCCTACGTCCAGTATCTATTCTGCGTTTGGACGCGGTTTCGCAGGTCTGGACGCGGATTTGATAATTCCTGCGTCCAGTATCTCTTCTGCGTTTGGACGCGGTTTCGCAGGTCTGGACGCGGATTTGATAATTCCTGCGTCCAGTATCTCTTCTGCGTTTGGACGCAGTTTCGCAGGTCTGGACGCGGATTTGATAATTCCTGCGTCCAGTATCTCTTCTGCGTCTGGGTTATGAACACTTAACATTTTTTTTTCTTTTCTGACAAGATGTCTAATCAAGTGTCTTTTCCTTTTGCAGTGCCACACCCTTCTGCCTCACTCGCCAAGATGCGCCACTTTGGACATGTAGGTGGTGCTGACCGGGACTTGACCTTTGTGCTACGAAGGATTGTCCCTGTGACTACTGACCAGTCGCAGGATCGCAGGGAGAGGCTCTCTAATGTTGACATGAGAACTCTTCGGGTACTTATGACCGATGCAGCATTCACAACGGATGCTCACGTCAAGCTGGAGAAGCCTGCCTTCTTCTTCGGAGATCGTATCAACGATGGCGGCTATCGTGCGTATGACGGAACTTATAAATGGCTCCGTCAGATAAAGGGTGGAAGATTCTTTCTTCCGGACATGGAGAGGATGTTCCCGCTGTCCTACTTCCAGCACATGTCCGTCCCTCGGAAGATGGAATGGGACATTTCTCGATATGTCCCTGAGATTACTCTCGGTGATTTGGGTTCCCATAAAGTACACCGTCATGATAGCCATGACAGGTCGGTTCTCGGCCTATTCCCTGGGTCGCGCAAGTCTGAGGTTCCGGTTGGAGAGATACCACAACTTGGCACTACCTTCCTCAACGCGTTCATGGAAGCGGAGGGTGATTATCCGGTCGGGTTCCGTTCGCCCGGGTGGGTCCATTCCACGGAGAACTACTGGTGGGGCAGGATGGTGGGTTTCGTCCTCACCGATCTTGGGGATCTGCTAAAGCGTGTGGGACTGTACCCGGCGGTCAGGGCCGTACAGTGGGGTATCCCACCAGGCTCTCATAACTTTTTCGGGATCCTGGAGCGCTACAATCCTCTGACGGGGACATTCTTTACCCCAGTCGGAGAGATGGGCCTTGCACTACACGAGCTACATGAGGTCTCGGGGCTGGCAACAGGGGACATTCCCTATGAGGAATATGTCCCGACCACTGAGGAGCTCCACCTCTTGAAGAAAGAGTTTCCTCGGGTGTACGAGACTTACTGGGAAGTGATGTGTCACTTCCATATTTGCGGCCAGATAACCACTTGGAGGTCGGGAGGAATCAAGCAACTGTCTTGGGCCAGTTACTTGTTCAACAATGTCAATAAGAAAGACAGTCCGATAACCCGACTGGCTCCCAGTTCCGACAGGGAGATTGAAGACAGGATCGACAAGGCTTCTGAAGGCTTCTACACCACGGTTTCGAACGAGGACGGTTTCGACCCTGACCTGGTTTTTGAAAGCTTCCATCATCAAGCCCGGACCCCTATCTCCGATAGGGCACTGTTGGCGGGCTTCTTGATGCTGTGGCTGAAGCGTTGTGTGGTGCCCACGCTGCCACATGAAGCTATTGTTGCTGACGTGGTGTACCCGGCGGTGCTCCTGGCTCATGGCAACCCTATAGCCCTTCTCCCGGCCATGGCGGCTGGCATTCAGAGCGGGTTGCGGGCGCTAACCAAGAGTTTCTGTGAGGCGCCGAAAACTGTCGACTCCCACGGCAAGCCGTATGTTGACTCAGAGGGGAATCGGACGGTGAAGCGCCCCAACCCTCGGATCGAGCTGCCTTATACGTACCTCATGGCTTGGTACGTGATGCACTGCCCTTCTCTGATGACGGCGGTGCGTTGGAGGGAGAGTTCCGTCCCTTTTGTACAGCGATTGGAGGATTCGAGCTGGCGTGATCTTTATATATATTACGTCCGGAAGCGACTTTCAGATTCTGCGAATTACCAGCTCAATCGCTGCTTCCCCGAGATCTCTGGTGCATCTTTCGGGGATCTATTTACTGATTCCGCGGGCCCAGATGGCTTCACGAGGTTGTCCGCGGGAGTCTTCTGGTGGTTGATCAATATTCGGCCCGGATATGTGCTTTTCCGTCAAGGGACTTCATGCACTATCGAGCCGTACATGCCGAATCGTTTCGCTCGACAGTTCGGCTACGATCAACTCTACGTCGGGAATCCCAATGCTCGACTCGCCTTCGAAGGGAACTTGTTCGAAGGTGCTCGGGCTTGGTACTACAGTGTGACCGGAGGGACAGAAGCAACCTTCCGCTTCCCTATCGAGGGGCCAAAATGCCGCACCAGCTTCACCTTCTGTACCTGGTACTCTCAGGTTAACCAGTCACCGGACTTTGTTCCGGCGTCTTCATGTATTTAGAGCATCAATGCAAATCTCGAGGCAAGGTCAGAGTCTGGTAAACACTCAAAACTCACCGACCAGTACCTGAAGGCCCAGAAGGAGGTCGAGAGAAGATCGGGAAGGGAGCCACGAGCAATAAGGGCGGAGCCGCGACCAACAAGGGAGGAGCCGCAAGCAGCAAGGGCGGAGCAACGAGCAACAAAGACTCGACAGGTGGTAAGCAAGCGTCGTCAACGCTCTGCTTCAACTGCTGAACCTGCTCCCAAGAAGGTTCGGAGAGACTTGACAACCGAAGTCTCCCGATCCGAAGACATCCCTGCTGTCGTTGAGGTACCGAGGGAAGAAGACATAGCTGAAGAGGATGTTCATTTAGTCCGTGCCCCTAGGTCGATCAGCAGAGACCGTAGGTCTGCGAGGAAGGGGAGCTCGTTGACAGAGCCACCACTGCTGATGAGGATGAGCAGCTAGAGGTCGACATCATGAGTGGAGGAGATGTCGATATTCCGGGGATTTCAGTTCAACCCGGGTTTTTACTTGCTCATGAAGGGAGAGATGAGGCACAGCAACCTGGGTCGCCTTGTGTCTTCATCTCCAGTCCTCGGGCAGTTGACCCCAGTCCTACCACTGGGGTAATTGGTGGCAAGGCTCCGGCTGCAGAAGTCTCGCGCGTGGCGCTATCGTCTTCCTCACTCTCAGGGGAAAGCGATTTTGAAGACGAGGTCGACTATGGCGATGAACCCGCTCTTCCTGATCCGAGTAAGTTCTCCCACATCTCAGAGGAAGAAATATACGGGGGTGAGCCATCAACGGTATCACAGCTGGCGATTATTCCCGCTGAAGGTACTCTTTTCACCTTTTGACCTAATTTCCCTTTTCATTTTGAAGAGGATGTTTTAACATTCTTCTTTTATGCTGCAGGGTTGGCCGAGGACATTGAAGCTGTAATCTCCTCGCATATCGAGGAGACGGTAAAAGAGCTGGCCCAGTCCGAAGGAGTCGAGGCTTCAGTTGCCGAGATAACTCCAGAGAGGGCAACTACTGAAATTGGGGAGCCTTCCATTTTGCCGGAAGAGGAGGCAACTCCTAAGGTTGGGGAAGAACCCACTCTGCAGGGTGAAGAGGTTACCATTGAAGCCAGGGAGACTTCCACTCCGCAGGGTTCGCCCAAGGATTCGACATCTCTGGACCTCCCAGATGGTAAGGAAGTTCGGATATTTTAAATATTTCGCTTTTCTCCTTTGTGGCTAATGTCGCGATAACTTGTAGAGGGAACTAAGGGGGCTCAGGTGGAGAGTCCGACGGTCGGTACCCTTCCAACAGGCCACACAGCTCAGGTCTCGATTGAAGCTTCTGAGGAGGTTGCGCTTACTACTCCATCATTAGCTGTGGAGGTTCCTGCAGAGATAACACCTCCGGAAGCGACAGTGGCCAGTCTCGCTCTTGCCGTATCAACGGTCAGCACGACTCTCGCGCCAAAAGAGCCGGCTTGCACTCCTTTCTTCATGATAGAAAGGGGGTCGGGGAGTACCTCGGGTGATGATACCATGGATTTCCTAACAAGCAAAACGGTGCAGCAGTTCCTTGACGCGATGCGATCGTGCATCGATTTTATCCTGTCTGGGCGTAGCTCTTTTGACTTTGCCCGGACGTTTCTTGGAAATATGGCCGGTAACATCGAATTAACCGGAGGCTCCTCGCTTGCCAAGTCGTGTATGCTGTTGGTAGAACGATTGGGAAGTGACCTGAAAGAGCTGAAGTCTTTGGACAATGCTAGTTCTTCTCAAGAAGCCCAGGTCATCTTGACTAGGCTCCTAGCCACCCAGGAACAAGAGCGACAGGAGGTGGAAGCACAAGTTGCTGAAGAGGTCCGCAATCTCGAGCGTTCCAAGCTGAATGTCAGAAACTGGCTGACGATTCAATGGAATCCGAGTTCATCCGGCAAAACGCAGAGCTCGCCATTATCAATGCTCGGTCTGCCATCGCTAAGGCGGAAGTCATGATCGCGGATAATGAGAGGACGCTTGCCACCGTCCGGAAGAGGCTGGAGGAGCAACAAGCTGCGAAGGCACGAGCTGAAGAAAGCCAGACCATTCATTCCTCCAGGTTGGAATCTCTGCGAGCACAGCTGGCTACAAAACCCTTTTTATCTGAAGAGGAGCTGCGGGTCCAAGCCATGATGGAGGCTGAGAAAGCACGTCAGCACGAGATGCATCGTCTCAGGGAGCGTATCCGCTCTTTGCCGGATCAAGACTTTTAGCCTTTTCCCCTTCTTCCCTTTTTTTGTAAAGAAGAGGACACTCTATTAGAGTGTTTGTATCCACTTTTACTATTTTCGATATAATAAAAGTTTTCGAAGTTTTTTGTTCCATCTTCTTTGTTTAGCTGTGGATGATTCAACTCCCTGATCACTGGCTGTGAATACTGAACTTAGGTAAGACTAAGTTCTTTCAATGAGACGCGGCGTCGACTCTAAGTCTTCTTGATGAGACGCGGAATTGATCCATAGAGTGAGACGCGGTCATCCGTCCATAGGAGCTTAGATAGAACTAAGTCCTTTTGATGAGACGCGGCGTCAATCACAGGGTGAGACGTGGTCATCATTCCATAGGAACTTAGATTTCACTAAGTCCTTTTGATGAGACGCAGCGTCAATCACAGAGTGAGACGCGGTCATCATTCCATAGGAACTTAGATTTCACTAAGTCCTTTTGATGAGACGCAGCGTCAATCACAGGGTGAGACGCGGTCATCATTCCATAGGAACTTAGATTTCACTAAGTCCTTTTGATGAGACGCAGCGTCAATCACAGAGTGAGACGCGGTCATCATTCCATAGGAACTTAGATTTCACTAAGTCCTTTTGATAAGACGCAGCGTCAATCACAGAGTGAAACACGAATTTGTCTTGCTGAGAAAGACGCAGATAGAGCAAACGCGAGGGACGCAGCATTGTTTGCTGAAGGGACGCGACGCAGACATTCTTCTGGAACACGGGTGGATGTCTTTCAATCTGAGAAAGGAGACGCGGTTCTTTGGACGCGACTTTCCTATCTGCGTTTAATGCAGCCTGACTTAAAAGATTTTAGGAGATCTTTGAACGTCAAATCTTCACTGACGATTGAACGTCAAGTCTTCGCTGACGATTGGGAAACCGGGTCATCCGTTGTTTCCCGAAGCAGTTGTCCACGCGTCGGTTTTTCATTGGATTTGGGCGTTTAATGCCCTTTAATGCAAAACCGGCGCTGACGGTTTGAGATCAGTGCCTGCGACGCTTCCCGAAGCGACGTTCCACGCGTCAGCCTCCCATTGGGCTTTGGCAGTCGTGCGGCCACCAAGGCGACGGTTCCGATTAGCGCACCATTAATAACAGTTATTAGGGGCTGCCTATAAATAGGACTCACCCCCTCTCTTTAACAGCGGCTGCTTAGACCGTGCTCTGTTTGAGAGCGAGTACTCTGGGGGACTCTGCCTTCTTCCTTTCTGAAAGATTCCATCTTCTCCCTTCAAGGACCCTATCAGGGGTTTACCTCCATGGATGAAGGTGCCCCTGTGGATGAAGATGACCCAGAGCTTTTATGCTTCTGTTTGGTCTCTTCAGGAGAAAGCACTTTTCATGTCTCCGTTCTGAGGCAGAGAGTTCTGCTCTTGACAGAGGCCTCTGCGGGTATGCCATTCTGACCCGCCATGATGTCTTTAGTCCACCCAAACTTGCACTTTGGCATCTCCTAAAGAGATTGTCATCTGGAATTTTCTCATGAAGTCTGAGTTGTTGCATTCCTTCTGGAATTTGCGCCGCCAACTTCCTCTCAGGACGCGAGTGTTGAAATCCTTGGCACTTGGCACGGGCTTTGCTCATGAAGCTCGCGTTTTAAGGCCATTGAAAATTCCAAATTGGGCTGAAGGGTCTCAGACCCGAATCTTGCAACTCCTGTTTACTCAACAACGAGATGGCAATTTTCGGCGTTTGAGTCTTTTTCGCGCCTTGTGCTTTTAGGCGCGGGCGCAAAATGAGACGCAGTTTTGATTCGCGTCTGTCTCTGCTGACGCAGTAGTTTGGCTCACCGCGCGGGCTTATTCCCGCGTTTGCAGTTCTCCATAATAGCCGCGTTTGTTACTTAGTATTCTTTAAAGTATACCAAGTTCCAGATTTGCTAACCCTCTTGTTTATCCTTTGCAGGTAGGCTTGATTGTCCTTTTTCAGGTTCGCTGGGCCCCTGGAAGAATATCTCAGCCGGCGGACTTGTTCGGTGTTCGTCCACAAGGGAATATATTATGGTCCTCGTCGTCCACAAGGTAATATATTATATCCATGACGAGGACTCGACCCTCGCCAAGGTCTCTTCAGATCCACTGCACCAGTCATGCCTGCTGGCAAGAGATGGTCAGGGTAAGTATGGCGGCGAGGGGGCTACGGTGGATAAGGTGGCAGATAGGATCCTCTTCCTCTCCCACCCCAGAAGTAACATCAAGGACTCCTCATGTCTGCTGGATGGTCTGCTGGGGAAAGAGATGTTCATGAATGAAGGGTTGCAGGACTTTCTGCTGCCACCAGACCTCAAGAACGCCATTGCTCTTAGCTTAGTCAGCTAGGGCTCTTTCGATGTTTACATCATGCATCGTGGTGTAACTAGATTCTATTGTAGCCACAAAACATCGCGCACTTGGAATCAGACGCGGCTTTAAGGAGTGAGTGAAACCTCTGAGAGAGAGAGGGACTTCTTTGTACTCCTTAATTGTAACACTCCATCTTATTGTAAGAGAGCGTTTTAACTGTAGCACTCCATCTTATTGTATAAGAGAGCGTTTTGTATCACTTTCATATGTTTGGAAATAAATAAAAGTGACACTTTTTCTTTTTGCTTCTTTCGTTGTCTTGAACTTTTTGTCTTAGACTTATAGAAGCAAAGAATCTTTGACTTTGTCAAAATTATGATGGTAATTTTAATAAGTCAAACTTTGTGGAGAAAGATCCTATTTCAGGAACTTTCACAATACTGTCAGAGGTGTAATATTAACTTGACAGAGATGAAATTTTTGATGGACCTGTCACTCTATAAGGGAAAGTGACAAGTAGAATTGGTACCCCCAGGGAGGGTGAACTTTTATCAAGTGTTTGGGATTAACTTGATTGAGCTCAACTGGGGATTTGATGGAAACACTGTTGATGGTGTAGTATTAACCTAACAATATTTTTAGGTAGACTTGTTATTCTGTTGAAGAGAATAACAAGTGAGACTAGACTCGTGGGGGTCTAGGAAAGTTTGTTACCGTTAGAGGTGTGATATTAACTTAACGGGTTGAAAGTGGTCTTGTCAGAAGTGTAATGTTAACTTGACAAGGATGTGAGTCAGAGGTGTGATATTAACTTAACTCAGAAGTGTCACTGTCATAGGTGTAATGTTTAACTTAACAGTGAGGGTAATGCTAGAGGTGTAATGTTGAACTTAGCATTGGTCATCTCGGCTTGGATAAGGAAGTCGAGGAAAAGGTCAAAGCCATAGGTGTATTGTTGAACTTAGCAATGACTTGGATGCTAGAGGTGTGGTGTTAACTTAGCATCATCCATTTCAGCTTCGATATGGAAGTCTGAAGAAAAGTGACTGTCAGAGGTGTAATATTAAACCTGGCAGAAACTTGATTACTGTTTAGAGGTGTGGTGTTAAACTTTAACAGTAATTTGTCAGAGGTGTAATATTAACTTGACAAAGATTGCCTCATGATAAGAGCAATTTGAGGACCTGTCATTCTATTGGTGAGAATTGACAAGTGAAAATTTGAAGTGCCAGAGGTGTAGTGTTAACTTGGCAAATTTGAAAATTTGATACTCCGTGTAGAGTTGACAAACAAAACTTGTACTCGACAAGGAATATTGAAAAGTTTGACAAGTGAAAATTTGAAGTGCCAGAGGTGTAGTGTTAACTTGGCAAATTTGAAAATTTGGTACTCCGTGTAGAGTTGACAAACCAAAATTTGTATTCGACAAGGAATATTGAAAAGTTTCCATTACCAGAGGTATAGTGTTAACTTAGTAATGGTTGTATTTTGTAGACCTACCATTCTGTGGATGAGAATTGGTAGGGGATTTTGGAGGAAAGAGCGGAGCCAAGTCCACTTAGGATTTTTAGCAAACCCTCAGCTATCAACGGATTTGAGGTGCCTTTACCAACTACCGTTTGAGTTGGGCTAGCCATGCTATTCCCCTCAGCATGATGAGTTGTCGAAGACTGATGTTGGGCTTAGAAGCCAACATTTTCCTCTATCCTTAGCCGTCGGAGGCGTCGGATCAAATGGGAATGTGTCCCTTAGGATTTTTAGCAAATCCTCAGCTGTCAACGGGTTTGAGGTGCCTTTACCAACTACCGTTTGAGTTGGGCTAGCCATGCTATTCCCCTCAGCATGATGAGTTGTCGAAGACTTATGTTGGGCTTAGAAGCCAACATTTTCCTCTATCCTTAGCCGTCGGAGGCGTTGGATATTAATGAAGAAGCTCTTCTTGTTTTGATCAGAGGTGTACTTTTAACTTGATCAGCGGGAGAATACCATCTAAGGATAGTATTTCTTCAGGAACCTGCCATTGATCGGCATCATGAGTGTACCGCCATTTGAAGTTATGAGGCGATACGATCCATTTGAGTAGACTGACTCTACTACAAATGGTCCTTCCCATTTGGGTTGGAATTTTCCTTTTGTCTTGTGCATCATCACCATGGTCTTCTGACGGCTAAGACTAGGTCGCCTTTCTTAAAAGTTCGCACTTTAACTTTCTTGTTGAAGGCTCTAGTAATTCGAGCCTGGTAGAGCTCAATTTGCTGTTGGGCCTGCAGACGCTTACCGTCTAAGGCCTCCAATTCCTGGAGTCACTGTCGATGCTTCTCCTCGGTCGTCATCTCCGCTGTCAAGGCGACGCGTAGAGATGGAATTTGGATTTCCAGTGGGAGCACGGCTTCACACCCGTATACCAAAGAAAATGGCGTAGCTTTAGTTGGGGTTCGCACAGTTGTGCGGTAAGCCCATAAGCATTCACCCAGCTTGTCGTCCCAGTCCCGTTGACTTTTCGAGACGAATTTCTTGAGAAGCTTACCAATAGTCTTGTTGAAAGCTTCTGCGAGGCCATTAGCGGCAGGATAGTATGCCGTTGAGGACACACTCTGAATTCTGAACTTGGCACAGAATCTCTGGAAAGCCTGGCTAATGAACTGGGGTCCATTGTCATGGACAATTCGTCGAGGTATACCGAAACGGTAAATAACGTGATGTTTCACGAACTTGATCACGTTCGACGACTTGACTTCCTTCAAGGGAATGGCCTCAGCCCACTTAGAGAAATAATCGGTTATTGCCAAAATGAACCGATGTCCTTTTGATGATGGTGGGCTGATAGGGCCAACCACATCCATCCCCCACATTTCAAATGGCCAAGTAGAGGTCATAGAGTGGAGGTACCCTGGTGCTTGATGGATGAAATCCCCATGCACTTGGCAAGCGTGACACCTTTTAGCATAGGTAACGGCGTCAGCAATCATCTTGGGCCAATAATAACCCAATCTTTGAAGTCGATGTGCCAGTTTTGGGCCAGGTTGATGGGCTCCACACATACCGTCGTGGGCTTCTTTCAATACCTCTTGTGCCTCTTTTGGTGAGAGGCACCGGAGCAAGATCCCGTCATGTGATCGACGATACAATGTTCGTGTAATCGCATTGTAGTAAAATTTAGGGGCTTTCCTTCGAATGGCAGCCGCTTCCTTGGCGTCCTCAGGCAGGATGTCGTATAAGACGAAATCAATGTAGGGGAATCGCCAGTCTCTAGGCTCTGGACCGGTTGATGCTTCAAGTGATTCTTCGCGGTGACGACCTCCCGTTGACTCCTGATAATCCTCGAGAGCATTTCTCGGGCAATACAGGTCGTGGCTGTAGATGAATATCTTCTCCATTGCTCCAGCTGGAAGAGCTAAGGAGGCAGCCAGGGATGCGAGTGCATCTGCATGCGCATTTTGCCTGCGCGGTACATGGTCGATGTAGAAGCTTGTAAACCCCTCGGCCATGCGGATAGTTGCGTTGTGATAGGGTACCAAGTCTTCATGTCTGACTTCGTACTCCCCGCGAACTTGGCTGACGATGAGTTTAGAGTCGCCGTATGCCTCGAGATTTTTAACGCCAATCTCATCGGCGAATTGCATCCCAATCAAAAGAGCGTTGTACTCCGCTACATTGTTGGAGCAAGGCTCGGTTAACGAGACAGCTCGAGGAATCACATAGTTCTGTGGGAAAACGAGTACTACTCCTACCCCTGCTACTACGTGTCCTTTTGGGCTTGTTCTGGATGCACCGTCAAAGAAGAGTTACCACACTTGACTTTCGAACGATGTCTGAGTCAAACAGACTTCGGCCACTTCATCTGGGAGATCCTCGTAGACTTTGGCTGCCCTCGGATCTGGGTGCTCAGCTAGGAAATCCGCAACTGCTTGTCCCTTAATGGCCTTTTGTGGTAAAAAGCGCATCTCATATTGGGAGAGCAATATGGCCCATTTTGCCAGTCGGCCATTTAGCGATGAAGGTTTAGTCATAAGTAACCTCAGGGGGTTGACTTTTGATATGACGTTTATAGTTTGGCCTACCAGATAGTGTCGCATTTTTTGGATAGCGAACACCAGTGCCAAGCATTCCTTCTCGATCGGGTTATACCGATGTTCGGCTCCGATCATTGTTCTACTCAGATAGTAGATTGCTTGCTCACGTCCCTGATCATCATTCTGAGCTAGTAGAGCTCCTAAAGAATGATCCATTGCCCGGACGTACACCAGGAACGGCTGTAATACCCCGCTTCCGGAATACGTACTTAGTTGCGTATTCAGATTTTCGATCGTAATTTTTAATTGACTTTCTGTATTTGACCGATTTAGTTTCAAATGTTATTTTCCAATATATTAGATTTTCTATGATTTTCTAGATTTTTTCTGAATTAAAATGAAAATCTTCAAAACCGGTGTCGACCAGTGTCGCTGATCGATTCCCGGATTTTTATCTTACAAACAGTTAGGAAATTTTAGAAAGTCCTTTAGGCATTATTTCTTAGAATCGTATTTCTTACCTAAATACTTTTTCTGGGAATTTTATGATTTTATGAAAATTCCACCGGAGTCGGTAGCTAACTGATTCCGGGATTTTTAGTTTTAAAACTATAAATTATTTCTCCAAACGAATTTCACCATGAGTCTTAAAATATTAATATTGATTTTTGGTAAATTTTACGAGTCGTTCCAAGATACTTGATTTCGGGACGATTTCGGTATTTTCCGAAATGTTTTCCGCATCTTCGACTTAAACCCGGGAAATTGTCTTTTCAATATTTTCATTTTCCAAGCCAAAGAAAATATCTTCTCCTTTTTAAATTCTTTTCTTTTTTCCTTTTTCTTTATTTCTCTTCCTTCCTCCACAAGCCACAAGATTTTCCAATTTTCCAAAATTCCAACCTTTTCCAAAATTCCAACAAACTCCACACACTTCTACCATTAATGCCCCTCTTTCTCTCTCTCTTCCATGGCCGGCCAAGTGGCCAAAAGAGGGACACCTCATCCTCTCCTATTTGCAAAAACCCCCTCTCTTCTACATAAATTGCACCTCCTTCACAAAATCAAAATCTTATATAAACTTTTCCTTTACATTTTTATTTCTTCTCTTCACTTCAACAAAGATTTGGCCTTCACCAAAATCCCTCCTTCACCTCAACCCCAACTCCAAAAACACCACAAAGTCATCATCTCCATCTCAAGCAACTACAACTTTTGGATTGGGATCGTGTCTATTATCGCCGAGGATCAAGTTTGTCGGCAACGCTCCTTTCGAACGCGTATAGCTCCAATTAACCATTCGTGTGAGTATTTTTACTCACCAAGACTTGTAAACTTTTTAGTATACTTGTGTTTACAACTCATGTACACTTGTGCCTTCGAAATCATGCTTTTGGCCTTCAAATTCAACCATCAAATTCTGTTCTGTACCCTGTTTTCAGACCACGATTAGTCGACGTGACCTAGGAGTTAGTCGACTTGAAATCCTTATTTGAAACGACCCCTGTTCTGAAACACAGTTTTAGTCGACTTATCTTGATTATTAGTCGACTAACTTTTCCTGAAAATAAACCCCAACTCTCTGGAAATCACTGTTAGTCGACTTACCTTAACTATTAGTCGACTATAGATCATTGTTAGTCGACTACCCTTTCCACCATAGTCGACTAACTTTTCCTGAATCAGAAACCCAACTCTCTGGAACCCAGTTTTAGTCGACTAGACCAGACTGTTAGTCGACTTGAGTCCACTATTAGTCGACTACTCCTTCCACCTAGTCGACTAACTTTGGCTGTCTGTTATAGTTGATTTCTTTTCTGAATATTGGATCTTATGCTTGGTTCATGTGTTTGTATATAGTACTTAGTGACTTGTTACTTGATGTATATCACCACTTATCATGCTATCTCTCGACACCAAGCATGATACACTTAATTCTTATAATTATCACGATAACGGGAATGTAGTATCTGATCTCCTGTTATGATTCCAGTTATGATTCTTGTTATGTATTCCAGTTATGATCCTGCTCGTTTTCGTAATCTGATAATTATGTTAATAAACCATAAAAAGGACAACTTTTATGGGGAATGGGAGGAAGTGATGGATGCCGGAATGATACCTTGCTTATAGTGATGGAATAAAATATTGGCGGTACGTGTTAGTGGGACTCAGGGCCCATAGGAGATTCGTGTTAGGGGGACTTAGGGCCCTCAAGCTGGTCCCAGGTGTATGGGAACTACTATAAGAAGCTCTATCAGTTCTCCATCTACTTCCGGTAACAACCCTCGACTTTCTTATATATGGATGTATGTGTGTTGGGATATATACCAAAACACATACCTAGATATATGGGTCAGACGAGTAATAATAATAATAGATACCTGTTATGTCACGATTCCTACTGTGACCCCTGTCATGATTCCTATTATGTACTTCTGTTATTCTTGTCATGTAATCCTGTTATGATTATCGTGTGATTTGAAATTCTGATTCTATACGCTTGGATTTCGGTGGCATGAGATAAAAGTATATAGATGAGGGTTTCCTTGTTTGGATTATTCCTTCGATGTACTAGTCTCATGGGACCGTGACCTAAGCGTATACAATCAATCTTGCTTGTAATCAACTTTACCTGGATTTCCTGTTTTATGGATATTATGTTTTACTTGTTCATACCCGTTATACTTGTGTTCTAACCTTCCTACTCTTGTCTCTTAGCCATTTGGCTGTAGCCTGTTCATTGTTGGGAGGTCCTGACTCCCTTGGATTTGTATGTTCAGGTTCCGAAGCTTGGATCGAAGTGGAACCATCCACAGAGGATCAAGCTTTTCTTAGTGAGCAGACAGACTAGTTCCTGTTCTTTTGTGCCAAACTTCTCTCTTTGACTCACGGGGTCTTCATCTAACTCGTGAGCCTTTTGTGTCCTTATTGTATATTGTACTTTTGGACTTGGTTGTGATAAAAGACATATGTAATGTGTAATAGTTTATCATATCCTGTGATAGCTTTGTATTTGTACTTTTAAGTTGGCATATGAATGAATACCACGCTTTGTTGTACTCTGATCCTTGTTGTACTTAATGCTTAGCGTATATACGTGGGGGCACTTTCTGACCTGCGTATATACGTCGCAGTGACGTCCCCGTATCCGTGGGATCGGGGCGTTACAGGATGTAATCCTGTTATGATTATCGTGTGATTTGAAATTCTGATTCTATACGCTTGGATTTCGGTGGCATGAGATAAAAGTATATAGATGAGGGTTTCCTTGTTTGGATTATTCCTTCGATGTACTAGTCTCATGGGACCGTGACCTAAGCGTATACAATCAATCTTGCTTGTAATCAACTTTACCTGGATTTCCTGTTTTATGGATATTATGTTTTACTTGTTCATACCCGTTATACTTGTGTTCTAACCTTCCTACTCTTGTCTCTTAGCCATTTGGCTGTAGCCTGTTCATTGTTGGGAGGTCCTGACTCCCTTGGATTTGTATGTTCAGGTTCCGAAGCTTGGATCGAAGTGGAACCATCCACAGAGGATCAAGCTTTTCTTAGTGAGCAGACAGACTAGTTCCTGTTCTTTTGTGCCAAACTTCTCTCTTTGACTCACGGGGTCTTCATCTAACTCGTGAGCCTTTTGTGTCCTTATTGTATATTGTACTTTTGGACTTGGTTGTGATAAAAGACATATGTAATGTGTAATAGTTTATCATATCCTGTGATAGCTTTGTATTTGTACTTTTAAGTTGGCATATGAATGAATACCACGCTTTGTTGTACTCTGATCCTTGTTGTACTTAATGCTTAGCGTATATACGTGGGGGCACTTTCTGACCTGCGTATATACGTCGCAGTGACGTCCCCGTATCCGTGGGATCGGGGCGTTACAGGATGGTATCAGAGCATAGGCTCTCACTCCTATAGTACAATCAAGCAGCAAATTCTAGTAATTTGCTATTGCCAACTACAATGTACAAAGTTATCTAGTCCTTCTTGATTCCTTCCCTCATGTCCTAAAATCTTTCCATTTTTCCAGCTCTTTCCAGTCATCTTTCACCAACTAGGTATGGATAGAAGATCGGGTCGTAATAATTCTGGACAAGTATCGAATGGACCCACGGGAGAGAATGTGGATATTCTGAGGGTTATCCAGGCGATGATGGAGAATCAGCAACAACAGACGGAACTCCTTCGGCAAGAGTTAGCAGCTCCAAAGGGACAAAGGCCGGGGAATATATCGGACTTTAGACGGTTGCAACCAGCCACATTCACGGAGGAGAAAAACCCCTAGAAGCTGAACAATGGCTGACGGACACCACAGACCTGTTGAATGCAGCCCGAGTTCCAAAGGAAAATCAAGTGGAGGTCGCCAAGATTCAATTGAAAGATGTAGCCAGAACTTGGTGGCTAGCTGAGGAGGCAAGATTGGAGAAGCCGGTCACATGGGACCAATTCTCTAAGAGCTTCTATAGCAGATTCTTCCCTGCCACTGCTCAGAAAGACATGGAAGAACAGTTCATCCGACTTCAACAATGGAATCGGTCCGTGGATGAGTATGCCGCGGAATTCTTAAGACTTAGCCGCTTTGCTCCATACATGGTGACTGATGAGGAGAAGCGGGCAAGTAGATTCCAACAGGGCTTACAGATGGATATCCAAGTCTTCTTAATGCCCCAACAGCTGAAGACCTATTCTGAAGTCCTCACCATAGCTCGAGAAGTGGAGCGTGGACTGGAGAAGAAGAAATTGACCTTGATAAGGAACCAGGCCATGAAGAGGCCTTTTCAGTTGATGGATGAGGAAGATGCAGCTAGGACAACCCATGGCCCGATGATGAAGCGACCATTCCGACCTCCTCTTCCTCAGATCATATGTAATTTCTGCCACAGACCCGGACATTATAAGAGAGATTGTCGAATGGCCAATGGATTATGTTTGGCATGTGGGACAGGGAGACATGCGCTAAGGGATTGCCCGCACAGAAAGTTTGGACATGTGGCACCAATCAGACCAACACTTCCAGCCCCAGCACTTCCAACTCCACCACTAAGGAGGAACCCAGAACCCGTTGACCAGAGAGCTCCATTTCCACCCCAACAGTATGACAATCCACAGAGAGGAGCAAGACCTAGAGTAGATTACGACAGAGGCCAAGTTCACATCATGGCGGCGGAGGCATCAGAAGATGCAGCAGAATGTGCAGACCAGTATCCAGATCAGGAACCTCAAGGATATCATGGTAACTACTACCCCGGATCTTGCATTTGAGTTGGTTATCTTTCTAAATATTTCCCTTATCATTCTCTCATTTCCAATCCTGGTCCTTCCTGTGTTCACCTTACCCCTGTTTTGGTTTTTTTGAAGCCTTTGATTTCACCCTTGTCCACTTCGTGTTCAATTTACCCCTTAACGAAATTGCGAGGACGCAATTTTTGTAAGGTGGGTGGATTGTAATACCCCGCTTCCGGAATACGTACTTAGTTGCGTATTCAGATTTTCGATCGTATTTTTCAATTGACTTTCTGTATTTGACCGATTTAGTTTCAAATGTTATTTTCCAATATATTAGATTTTCTATGATTTTCTGAATTTTTTCTGAATTAAAATGAAAATCTTCAAAACCGGTGTCGACCAGTGTCGCTGAACGATTCCCGGATTTTTATCTTACAAACAGTTAGGAAATTTTAGAAAGTCCTTTAGGCATTATTTCTTAGAATCGTATTTCTTATCTAAATACTTTTTCTGGGAATTTTATGATTTTATGAAAATTCCACCGGAGTCGGTAGCTAACTGATTCCGGGATTTTTAGTTTTAAAACTATAAATTATTTCTCCAAACGAATTTCACCATGAGTCTTAAAATATTATTATTGATTTTTGGTAAATTTTACGAGTCGTTCCAAGATACTTGATTTCGGGACGATTTCGGTATTTTTCGAAATGTTTTCCGCATCTTCGACTTAAACCCGGGAAATTGTCTTTTCAATATTTTCATTTTTCAAGCCAAAGAAAATATCTTCTCCTTTTTAAATTCTTTTCTTTTTTCCTTTTTCTTTATTTCTCTTCCTTCCTCCACAAGCCACAAGATTTTCCAATTTTCCAAAATTCCAACCTTTTCCAAAATTCCAACAAACTCCACACACTTCTACCATTAATGCCCCTCTTTCTCTCTCTCTTCCATGGCCGGCCAAGTGGCCAAAAGAGGGACACCTCATCCTCTCCTATTTGCAAAAACCCCCTCTCTTCTACATAAATTGCACCTCCTTCACAAAATCAAAATCTTATATAAACTTTTCCTTTACATTTTTATTTCTTCTCTTCACTTCAACAAAGATTTGGCCTTCACCAAAATCCCTCCTTCACCTCAACCCCAACTCCAAAAACACCACAAAGTCATCATCTCCATCTCAAGCAACTACAACTTTTGGATTGGGATCGTGTCTATTATCGCCGAGGATCAAGTTTGTCGGCAACGCTCCTTTCGAACGCGTATAGCTCCAATTAACCATTCGTGTGAGTATTTTTACTCATCAAGACTTGTAAACTTTTTAGTATACTTGTGTTTACAACTCATGTACACTTGTGCCTTCGAAATCATGCTTTTGGCCTTCAAATTCAACCATCAAATTCTGTTCTGTACCCTGTTTTCAGACCACGATTAGTCGACTTGACCTAGGAGTTAGTCGACTTGAAATCCTTATTTGAAACGACCCCTGTTCTGAAACACAGTTTTAGTCGACTTATCTTGATTATTAGTCGACTAACTTTTCCTGAAAATAAACCCCAACTCTCTGGAAATCACTGTTAGTCGACTTACCTTAACTATTAGTCGACTATAGATCATTGTTAGTCGACTACCCTTTCCACCATAGTCGACTAACTTTTCCTGAATCAGAAACCCAACTCTCTGGAACCCAGTTTTAGTCGACTAGACCAGACTGTTAGTCGACTTGAGTCCACTATTAGTCGACTACTCCTTCCACCTAGTCGACTAACTTTGGCTGTCTGTTATAGTTGATTTCTTTTCTGAATATTGGATCTTATGCTTGGTTCATGTGTTTGTATATAGTACTTAGTGACTTGTTACTTGATGTATATCACCACTTATCATGCTATCTCTCGACACCAAGCATGATACACTTAATTCTTATAATTATCACGATAACGGGAATGTAGTATCTGATCTCCTGTTATGATTCCAGTTATGATTCTTGTTATGTATTCCAGTTATGATCCTGCTCGTTTCCGTAATCTGATAATTATGTTAATAAACCATAAAAAGGATAACTTTTATGGGGAATGGGAGGAAGTGATGGATGCCGGAATGATACCTTGCTTATAGTGATGGAATAAAATATTGGCGGTACGTGTTAGTGGGACTCAGGGCCCACAGGAGATTCGTGTTAGGGGGACTTAGGGCCCTCAAGCTGGTCCCAGGTGTATGGGAACTACTATAAGAAGCTCTATCAGTTCTCCATCTACTTCTGGTAACAACCCTCGACTTTCTTATATATGGATGTATGTGTGTTGGGATATATACCAAAACACATACCTAGATATATGGGTCAGACGAGTAATAATAATAATAGATACCTGTTATGTCACGATTCCTACTGTGACCCCTGTCATGATTCCTATTATGTACTTCTGTTATTCTTGTCATGTAATCCTGTTATGATTATCGTGTGATTTGAAATTCTGATTCTATACGCTTGGATTTCGGTGGCATGAGATAAAAGTATATAGATGAGGGTTTCCTTGTTTGGATTATTCCTTCGATGTACTAGTCTCATGGGACCGTGACCTAAGCGTATACAATCAATCTTGCTTGTAATCAACTTTACCTCGATTTCCTGTTTTATGGATATTATGTTTTACTTGTTCATACCCGTTATACTTATGTTCTAACCTTCCTACTCTTGTCTCTTAGCCATTTGGCTGTAGCCTGTTCATTGTTGGGAGGTCCTGACTCCCTTGGATTTGTATGTTCAGGTTCCGAAGCTTGGATCGAAGTGGAACCATCCACAGAGGATCAAGCTTTTCTTAGTGAGCAGACAGACTAGTTCCTGTTCTTTTGTGCCAAACTTCTCTCTTTGACTCACGGGGTCTTCATCTAACTCGTGAGCCTTTTGTGTCCTTATTGTATATTGTACTTTTGGACTTGGTTGTGATAAAAGACATATGTAATGTGTAATAGTTTATCATATCCTGTGATAGCTTTGTATTTGTACTTTTAAGTTGGCATATGAATGAATACCACGCTTTGTTGTACTCTGATCCTTGTTGTACTTAATGCTTAGCGTATATACGTGGGGGCACTTTCTGACCTGCGTATATACGTCGCAGTGACGTCCCCGTATCCGTGGGATCGGGGCGTTACAACGGCTTTCCGGATACTGGAGCTGCAAGGACTGGTGGTTGGGTGAGGTATTGCTTGATTTCCTCGAATGCTTGTTGCCAAGCGTCATCCCAAATGAATGAGACACCCTTTTTCATCAATTTAGCGAAGGGTTGGCATCTTCCGGAAAGGTTTGAGATGAACCTGCGGATGTACGCCAATCGTCCTTGTAATCCCCTGAGCTCCTTGAGGCTTCTCGGGGTTGCATCTCCTGGACAGCGCGGATCTTTTCCGGGTCCAAGTGAATTCCGGTGGATGTTACAACAAATCCTAAGAATTTGCCACTGGCCACCCCCAGGAAGGACTTTGTGGGATTCATCTTCAATTGATGAGCCCGCATGATGTCGAAGACCACCTTCAGGTCCGCTATGTGATCACTTTTAGTGCGGCTTTTTACCGCAATGTCATCAACATAACATTCCACTGTTTTGCGTATGTGCTGATGGAAAATGGCGTTCATGGCCCTTTGGTATGTTGCCCCTGCATTTTTCAGTCCGAAGGGCATGACGGTGTAGCAATATACCCTAGAGGTGTCCTGAAGGAGGTATGCTTTTCGTCATCAGGATACATTTTAATTTGATTGTATCCTGAGAATCCATCCATGAAGGACATTCGTTCGAATCCACAAGTGTTGTCAATCATGACATCTGTGATTGGTAGTGGGAATTCGTCCTTGGGGCAGGCCTCGTTTAGATCGCGGAAGTCGATGCAAATCCGGATCTTCCCGTTCTTCTTGGAGACGGGGACGATGTTGGCTACCCAGTCGGGATGTTGTTCTTCCCTGATGAAGCCAGAATCAATAAGTTTTCTGACTTCTGATTGAATTGCCTCCATTATTTCTTGGCGAAACCGTCGCTGCTGTTGTTTGACAGGTTTTACATCCGGATTGATGTTGAGGCGGTGCATAGCCACTTGAGGATCAAGTCCAGGCATGTCCTCATAATTCCAGGTGAAGACGTCTATATACTCTTGTACAAGAGATATTAGATCCTTCTTCTCCGAAGGTGACAGGTCGTCACTTATGAAGATGGGCTTAGGGTTAGCCTCATCTCCTAAGTTGATCTGAACAACCTTGTCTTCTGTGGGTGGCTCGCGTTGTTCAAAGTGGATATCCCAAAGAGCATTTAAATGTTTGATCCAAGGATCTGTATCAGATTGGATCATTTCTTCATTTTCATCTTCTAGGTGGCTTGTTGAAACCATGTTCACTAAAAGTTCCTTGAAGATGTTGCCGACACTGACATCTGACTCCCAAGATGATATGTCTGAAGAGTAATCGTTGCTCGACGATTCTTGAGGATCGGAGGCTGATGGGCCCGGAGTTGATACATAGCCTAACCCCCTGCGCGTCTGATGATAATAATCGGGTGCTTTTCCTTTCGGTACAAAGGGTCGAAGTAGCGTTCTCCTTCCTTTGCCGAAGTTCAACCCGCGTCTGTTGGTTAGATCGTACCCCATGCACTTCATCATTTTGAGCGCTTTTGGTTCATAATGACTGAGCTGAGGGGATTCCTCCTCACTTTCCGAGTCTTCGCGGGGCATTGGCTCAGACGAGATTCTCCCAAAAAGAATTGGTTTTTGGCCTTTTCGTCTGGCTGGAACCATGAATATAGATTCTTGCGCATTACCATTGTCTTGGTATGTCTCAAAAGACGACTTCACTGGTACATGCAACGATGTCAAAGCATCTACTGCCGACCAGGGATCGTCATCTATATCAGTGCTAGTATCTGACGGTATTGAATCAGAAGCACACACAGAAAAATACGCAAAATCTAAATCTTCATTAATATACCAACCGCCTACATCATCGGTGGTATTATCGACATCGGGCTTATTAGTGCCTGTTACAAGTGGTTCTAACTCCCACAGGCATTCTTCTTTCTCAAGCTCAGTGTCAGCCTCATTACCAGAGTCTGGCTCCTCTGGTTGTGGGGCTTTATCCGTCTCCACCGGATCTTGGTACAGCAAAGAGTCGGTGAAGTAATTCTCGACCCCTTTGAACGGATACCTTTCAGCGATCAACGTCTGCACATTTCCACTCCCGTCAATGTATTTCATGACTTGGTGGAGAGTGGAAGGAACGATGGAGTTGCGGTGAATCCACGGTCGTCCCAATAATAGATTGTAGGAAGTGTCGGCGTCGATGATGTAGCATGTCACTTCCGACTTGAGGCTTCCAATCTGACATCTGAGCTTGATTTTCCCCATCGGACGGGTCTGGTTGGCATTGAACCCATAGATAGTCGTCTGGGTAGGGCTCAAACGATGGGTAGGAATGCCGAGATGTTGCATGACCCGGCGAGGCATGATGCTCAACGCGGACCCTGGATCTACCTGGATGCGGTTCACCTCAGACGATCCAATATACCCTGTGAAGTACAGGGGTCGATCATGCTTCCCTTTAACCTCCATATCATCTGCCGTGAAGGTGATGCAGGGGGCATTCTGGGAGGTGTGGAGGCAATCCTCTACATCTGGCACCTGGGTCATAAAGACCTCAGTATTTGCCAGAGCTTCTTGCAGAGCTTCCCTGGTAGACTTTGATAGTCTAAGAAGTTCATACAAGGTAATGTGTGCCGGAATGTTGGCCAACTGAGCCAGGACATCAAAGCGGTAAGGTGCCGTAGATCCTTCCGCGATGCCCTTTTGAAGGGCTCGAGAAAATCGAGTCTCATTCTGCTTCTCCACAGGTGGCTTTGTGGAGGGCCTGACTGGCTCCGCAGTTGGTTGTGGAGGGGCTACTGCCGTCTCGCCGTACTGTTTCAAGTACGCCTGTCCTGAACGGGTTCCCGCCATTGGTTGGTTGGGCTCTGCGGCCAAGACTATTGTTTCCTCCTCTGAGTCGGTCAGTGAAGGGATATCGGTCTCCGCTTCTCGGGAAGAGGCGCATACCACGTTGCAAGACGAGGCTTTTGCCTTGCCTTTGGATTTCCTGTTGGTCACAGTAGTCCATTGTCGTGCATCGACAAGGTCAGGGTGGACCCACATGATTTCCCCTTGAGGTGTAGGGACGGGTACCAAGCCTTTCTCTTGCTGCTGGTGAGGGTCTGTGTTGACCACTCTCAACTCTCCTCTTGGAATAGGAGTTACCCCCGCAGGCGTTGGGGGTTGTCTTCCGAACTGGAGAACCGACGTCACATTGGCCGTCACCTTCTTCTGCTCTGGTCGGAGCTTTAACACTTCCGCGTCAATCAGAGCTTGAAGGACGTCCTTGAAGACGTAGCAGCTTTTGGTAGGGTGTCCCAACATTCTGTGGTATAGACAGTAGTTGGGATTGTCGGTCTTGCCGACTTCCTCTGGGCGCCTAGCTTCAGGGAGCTTCAGTCGATTGCTCTTGTTAAGTAGTTTGAAGAGTGAATCGACATGTTCCTCCTTGAAGGAATATTGCTTGTTGGCGCGAGGCTGACTTGAAGAGCCACTCGCCCTGCCTAATTGAGGTTTGGCGGGAGATTTGGTCTCCGTTGCCAAATTATCCTTCCGCTTTGTTTGGAGGGATGTGTCTGGCGCACGCCTTGTCGACCTTTCCGGCCTAGGCTTACCTTCCTCCGCTCTGACGCGGGCGACAATCTCCTCAGCCTGTTCACCTTGTTGGACTAATTGCTTCTAGGTGCGGCTTTCAGCAACTCCTATTTGAGTAAGGAGTGAGGTTTGGAGATTGTGGCGGCATGTTTCCACCAGGGTGGCCTGGGTCATACCGCTTGGACACCGGAGTGCCATGTTCCGAAATCTTTCCACGAAAGATTTGACGGATTCCCCTTTTCGCTGTTTGGTAGCCAAAAGGGTGGGCATCGTGACTTCGGAGTCATCTTCGAAGAAGCGTGTTAAGAACAGCTTCTCCAGATCGCCCCAGTTCTTGATAGAACCTTCTGGGAGCTTCATAAACCATTCAAAGGCCAACCCTTTCAGGGTGCCGATGAACAGACGCGCCAGGATAGCATCGTTGTCTACTACATTCCCGGTTTGGGATTTGAAGTAGTAGATGTGCTGGTTGGGTGACCCCTTCCCGTCGAATGCTTGGAGGGTCGGAGCTTTGAACTTGGGAGGGTATGGAACTAAGTCCCACTCAGCCGGATAGGGCCGGACCACTCCTACTTCTTGGAGGTCTTTGCGATTGGCAAGGGCCTCGAGGCGTCGCTCCAGTTGACTCATTCTTTTAGCATGAGCCTTCCCTGGGTCTTGGTCGATTTTTACTTGCGACGAGGATTTGGGCGAATCCGCAGCAGATTGCCGCGTCTCCTCAGAAGGTTCGGAAGATGAGCTTTCTCCCTCTCTCCTTTTGCCCTTTGACTTTTTAGGAGGAGATTTCCTCCTGTCTTCGAGCAGCTGTGCAATTGCCTGATTGAGGGAGTTGATAGATTCCTGCTGAGCAAGAATCATATCCATTTGCGCCTTCTGGATCTGCTCTAAACGTCTAGCCGTCTCCTCAGGAGTGCCTGTCATGTAGGCGGAGGTCTCCTTCTCGACGGAAGAGTTCAAAGCCCTAGATTCCGCTACGGCGGAGTAAGAATCGTTCACTTCAACGCCACGGGCTAAGGCATTATAGTCAATTGGGGGAATGGCCCCCGTCCGGGTGCGAGTGTGTCGATACACCCCTTCCGGTTCAGAGTCAGACTCGGACTCATCTGAGCTGACTGCAAGTTGTTTTCCCTTGCTCCTGCTTGTCATATTCGCAGTGAGCTCTGGGTACTCAACGTCAGAGAAGGTTCTCCTTCTGTGGGAGCATCTTCTTTTAGCTGACGGGGGAATCAGGGTCAGCTGTCTGATCAAAGACTGCTGGTTCACGCCTGACTCGCAATATTATCCAGAGAGTATGGAGATAAGCCGTTGGTAGCAGCATGACGAAGTGACCTGATTGGCACTTCTTTTCTTTGTCAAGTAATCCCTCAAATCCATGGGAGGGGGATTGAAAGGATTAGCCTCGCAATGTCGGAGACGGGAGGCATCCATGTGCTGCACAGCCTGGACGCAGGCTTCAGGGACGCGGTTCTCGCGACGCGGCTGTGTAACGCGCGTCTAGTGTCTCTGTTGGGACAAAACGCGAGTCTCGCGTTGCTGCCTGGTGCGTCTGGGCAGAGACACTTGAGAGAGGATGGGCTGCGGGGCACCACGCCTATGGGCTCGTGCCTCTTGCGCTTGACGAGGCGCAGAGGTCTCACCTTGGCGTTTGATGAGTTGGTCCTCAGAGGACCCAACTGAAGGAATCTCGCGTTTGGGGCGCCAAACGCGGATTTCACGTACTGGACGTGGCGCGGGCAAGGCGCGAGATTGTACGTCGCGTCCAGCCTCAGTTGGACAACCAACGGTTCCAACTTGCAGCTGATGCGCACGTCTCCTCTGTCGACGCTCAGCGTTTCGATTGCGTCGAGGAGGTGGAGAGAGACCAACAACATCCTGATGTTGAACATCAGGGACTTTAACCACGCGGGTCTCCTGAGAGACGTTGACGCGGGTGTTCTGTGCGCCGGAGTTGGTCGCAACAGCAACTGTGCTTGGGATCACGCGGGCCTTCTGAGAGTTGTTGAGGCGTGAACTTTGCTGGGCACAGTGGGCAGCAGCAGCGGCGCCCAAGAGAGCTTCAGGGCGGGCTTCGGGGCCATTCCCCGCCGAGACCCTGCGACAGACGCGGGTCTTTGGGCTCTTGGAGCCAGAAGAGAGAAACTCTTCATATTTCGCCTGGTCGAACTCAACAATGAGCGATTCGACCATCTTCCCGTTACGGAGGACGTCATCCTGCGCCACGATCTGTTCGTCAGTGACGAAAGTATTCCCCAGCGGAGTCGCCATCTCTTGTATGACCCGGAAAGGAGAGGACAAGAATTGCAGTAAAAGTTTTCCTTGAATCAAATGAAAATGATTACAACAAAACTGTTCCTTCCGGTTACAAGGGAGGGAGGATGTTGAATCTTGAATCCCCCCTTTGTTTAAGGCTGGGTTCTTCGTGTGGCGGTGGAGAGTGAATCTTGTTCTCCGTTGACCAGATGACCGTCCTTCAGGGATCTCCTCTTCGGCCGGTAGAAAGAGTGACACAGCTCTGTCTACCAAAACTCTCAAAGAGAAGGTAGGCGAAAGCTAGCTCGTACGCAGTGAACTTGCTGAAGAGTTGATCTGCTTCTTTTCTCTCTGTGTCGCCCTCTGTCTCTCTCCGTCCGATTGATGCCTATCGCCTTCAGATTGCCGATCAATGCCCCGACCTCATAGCAAACGAGGCTATTTATAGAGGTCCCAGGGGTGAACGTGCCCCCTGAAAACGCTCCACAATGAGGGGCCACTTCCCCGCTACATGGGCGGTAACTAACCCACGTGCCTGCTAAAGACACGCCACGATGGGGGCTGATTTCCCTTACGTGTAGGTAGTGATTGGTCCCTTAACCAAGGCGGTTATAACTGAGATGCGGGTTTTAGACCTTTGCGTCTTGAGGCTGAGACGCGGGTGTCAGGCCGACGCGCCTTGATGCTGAGACGCGGGTGTCGAGCCGACGCGCCTTGATGCTGAGACGCGGGTGTCGAGCCAACGTGCCTTGATGCTGAGACACGAGTGATAGTCCCTCGCGTCTAGAGCTTGAAACTTTGCTTTTCAATGGCTTGTCCTCTAGTAACTTTTGGACAGCCTACACCTATGGCCATGACTTTCCCTCGGGCTTCCTTATACAAGCCGAGATGACCAATGCCAAGTTCAACATTATACCTCTAGCATTACCCTCACTGTCAAGTTAAACATTACACCTATGACAGTGACACTTCTGAGTTAAGTTAATATCACACCTCTGACTCACATCTTTGTCAAGTTAACATTACACTTCTGACAAGACCACTTTTAACCCGTTAAGTTAATATCACACCTCTAACGGTAACAAACTTTCCTAGATTCCCCACGAGTCTAGTCTCACTTGTTATTCTCTTCAACAGAATAACAAGTCTACCTAAAAGCATTGTTAGGCTAATACTACACCATCAACAGTGTTTCCATCAAATCCCCAGCTGAGCTCAATCAAGTTAATCCCAAACACTTGATAAAAGTTCACCCTCCCTGGGGGTACCAATTCTACTTGTCACTTTCTCTTATAAAGTGGCAGGTCCACCAAAAATTATTTCATCTCTGTCAAGTTAATATTACACCTCTGACAGTATTGTGAGAGTTCCTGAAATAGGATCTTTCCCTACAAAGTTTGACTTATTAAGATTATCATCATAATTTTGACAAAGTCAAAGATTCTTTACTTCTATGAGTCTAAGACAAAAAGTTCAAGACAATGAAAGAGGCAAAAAGAAAAGTGTCACTTTTATTTATTTCCAGGCATATGAAAGTGATACAAAATGCTCTCTTATACAATAAGATTGAGTGTTACAGTAAAAACGCTCTCTTATACAATAAGATTGAGTATTACAGTTAAAACGCTCTCTTATACAATAAGATTGAGTGTTACAATTAAGGAGTACAAAGAAGTCCCTCTCTCTCTCAGAGGTTGCACTCACTCCTTAAATCCGCGTCTGATTCCAAGTGCGCGATGTTTGTGGCGACAATAGAAGCTGGTTGCACCACGATGCATGATGTAAACATCGAAAGAGCCCTAGCTGACTAAGCTGAGGGCAATGGTGTTCTTGAGGTCCGGTGGCAGCAGAAAGTCCTGCAACCCTTCGTTCATGAGCATCTCTCTCGCCAGACGGCCATCCAACAAACATGGAGTCACTTCTGGGGTGAGAGAGGAGGTCTTGAGACCTCACAGGGGATGCTACTCACCACTATATCCATCGCAACCCCCGCCGCCATACTCACCCTGACCATCCCTTGCCAGCAGGCATGACTGGTGCGTTGGATCTGAAGAGACCTTGGCGAGGGTTGAGTCCACGTCAGGAATATAATATATTCCCTTGTGGACGACGAAGACCATAATATATTCCCTTGTGGATGAACATTGAGCAAGTTCGCTGGCCGAAATATTCTTCCGGGGGCCCAGCGAACCTGAAAAAGGACGATCAAGCCTACCTGCAAGGAATAAACAGAGGAATTAAAAATCTGCAACTTAGTGCACTTTAACAGAGAAAACTAAGTGACAGACGCGGCTATTGTCAAAGACTGCAGACGCGGGAATGATCCGCGCAGCGAGCCAAATCCCCGCGGTGACAGAAACAGACGCGATGTTAAAACTGTGATACACGCAGGATTCAAACGCAGTCTAGTTTTGCATCTGCGTCTAAGGTATGAGACGCGAAAAGACTCAGACGTCGAAAATTGCCATGTCCCTGTTGAATGAACAGGAGTTGCAAAATTCGGGTCTGAAACCTTCAGCCCGAGTTGGAATTCATCCAAGTCAGTGGCCTTAAAACGCGAGCTTCATGAGCAAAGTCAGCGCCAAGTGCCAAAGACTTCTGTACTCGCGTCCAGGGAAGTTTAAGTCGGTGGCGCAATTCCAGAAGGAATGCACCAACTCAGACTTCATGAGGAAATCCAGATGATGATGATGCCAAAGTGTAAACTTGGGTGGACTAGAAACATCACGGCAAGTCGGGACGGCATACCAGCAGAGGCCTCTGTCAAGAGTTTAACTCTCTGCATCAGAATGTGGACATGGAAGGTGATCAGAGAGACACTTTGTCCTGAAGAGACCAAACAGAAGCATGAAAGCTCTGGGTCATCTTCTTCCCCGGAGTCGTCTTCATCCATGAAGACAGTACCCCTGTTAGAAACTCTGAAGAAGGCGGAAGTTTTTAGAGCAATCGTTCTCTTAAAAGGGAAAATAATCTAAGATTGGGACTGCTAAAGAAGGCGAGCCCCTATTTATAGGCTGCTCCTGGTAACCGTCATTAATGGTTCATCAATTGGAACCGTCGGCCTTAATGACCGCACGATTATCAAAGTCTAATGCGAAGCTGACGCGTGGAGGGTCGCTTCGGGAAACGTTGAAGACGCTGGTCTCCAACCGCCAGCGCCGGTTTTACATTAAAGGGTATTAACGCCCAAGTCCAATGAAGAACCGACGCGTGGACAACTGCTTCGGGAAACAACGGATGACCCGGTTTTCCAATCGTCAGTGAAGACTTGACGCTCAATCGTCAGTGAAGACTTGACGTTCAAAGATCTCATAAAATCTTTATGTCAGGTCGCATGTAACGTTTGGAAGTTACATCGATACGCAGATGGGAAAACCGCGTCATGGAACCCGCGTCTCCTTTTTCAGAATGAAAGACGTCCACCTGCGTTCCAAAGGAAAGTCCGCGTGACTCAGAATCGCGTCCCTTCAGCAAACAGGGCCCATTTTAAAGGAAAGCACTTGACTCAGCAAAGGACTTAGTCCATTCTGAGATTAAGGGGAAAATACACAAGGCTGCGTCCCTCGCGTCCGCTCGAGTCGCGTCTTCATTGGCAGGACAGACTCACGTTACTCAAAGCCGCGTTTCTCTCTGCGAGTTGACGCCGCCGCGTCTCCCTATGGATTGACGCTGCATCTCATCAAAAGGACTTAGTTCTATCTGAGTTCTTATGAACTGATGACCGCGTTTCTCCATGAATTGACGCCGCATCTCATCAAAAAGGGCTTAGTTCTGCCTAAGGTCCTATGAACCAATGCCGCGTCTCATCAAAAAGGGATTAGTTCTGCCTAAGGTCCTATGGGTCAAACGCCGCGTTTCATCTAAAGAACTTAGTCTCACCTAAGTTCAGCATTCACAGTCAGTTAATCAAAGATTGTGATCAAGAGGTCGAATTCATCCACAGCAAGGCAACGAAGGAGGTGGAACCAAGAACTTCAAAGACTTTTATTATATCAAAAATGATAAAAGTTAATACAAAACACTCTTAGTGAACAGAGTGTCCTTTTCTTAAAAAAAAAAGAGAGAAGGCTACAAGTCCTGGTCCGCCAAAGAACGGATTTGCTCTCTAAGGCGATGTATCTTATGTTGACGCGCCTTCTCAACCTCCATGAGAGCTCGGGCCCGCAGATCCGCTTCAGACAAAAATCCCTGCACTTGCACTCGGAGGGATTCCAGCTCGGACGAACGAACAGAGAGGTCCGCTTCAGCTTGCGCCTTGACAACCTCTAACTCCGCTAGCCTCTTTTCAGAGGTAGCAAGCCTCTGTTCGTTGAAGACAATCATGGCCTCAGCCCTGGCTATAACAGCCCGAGAGTCAAGGATAGCCTGCTTTGCGGCCTGTATGATCGTCTCTGACTCCTCGGACTCAATCGCCAGCCTTTGGTGATCAGCCTGGACACGTTCAAGAAGACGAGTGCTATCGGTTATCTTCTCCTCCACCTCTCTTCGCTCCTGCTCTTGAGCAACAAGGAGCCTGTTCAGCGCTTCTTGGGCTTCGTGGGATGAACCGGCATCATCCTCCAGGGATCGAAGCTCTCTCAGGTGCTGTCCCAGCTGATCCACCAGCAGCTGACTCGCCTGGGCTAGCGAAGGGCCTCCAGCCAACTTGATGTTCTCGACCTGGTTTCCGAGAAACATCTGGGCGAAGTCAAGGGAGCTACCCCTAGTCAGGATGAAATCGATGCATGTTCGCATCGAGGTAAGGAACTGCTGCACCGCCTGGCGTGTCAAAAGCTCCATGATATCATCATCCGAAGTGCTCCCCGATCCCCTTTCTATCACGGGGTGGGGGATGTAGATCGGCTCTGTTGGTGCAAGAGTCGGGCTGACCACGGGTACGGCAGGAGCAAGAGCAGCCACTGGCGCTTCTGGGGGTACCACCTCTGCAGGAACCTCCATAGCCGATGACAGGGTAGTGAGCTCGACCTCCTCAGAAACCTCAGCCAAAGCTTGGGCTGTGTGGCCTTCCGGAGGGACACTGACCGTCAGACTCTTTACCTGGGCCCCCTCAGTTCTCTCTGCAAGTTATCTCAACATTAGCCAGAATGGTAAAAAGAGAAACATCCGAGATATCAAAACTCCCTTACCAAGCTGGAGGTCCAGAGATGTCGAATCCTTGGGCGAACCCTGCAGAGGAGAAGTCTCCCTGACTTCAGTGGTGGCCTCCTCTTCCTGCAGAGTAGAAGTCTTCCCGATTTCGGTAGTTGCCTCGGCAGCTGGAGTCTCAACTCCTTCTGGCTGGGTCAACTCTTGCATCATCTCCTCGATTTGCGAGGAGGTTGCAGCCCCGGTATCCTCAGCCAATCCTGCAGCATAAAAGGAGAATGTTAAAGCCTCCTCTTCAAAATGAAAAGGGAAATCAGGTCAGAAGGTGAAAAGAGTACCTTCAGCAGGAGCAACCGCTGGTGGTGACGTCGTCGCCGGCTCACACCCATGTATCTCCTCCTTCGAGATGTGTGAGAATTTGCTCGGATCAGGAGGAGCGGGTTCGTCACCATAGTCGACCTCATCCTCAAAATCGCTTTCCTCTACGGATGAGGAAGACGACATTTCAACGTGAGAGGCCTCGGTAGCCGGAGCCTTGCCTCTAAGCACCCCAGTGGTAGGGCTGGGGTCAACCATCCGAGGACTGGAGATGAAGACAGAAGGAGACCCAGACTGTTGTGCCTCATCCCTCCTCTGAGCTGAGGAAGACTCGGGTTGAGCTGAGATCCCTGGAATCTCAACATCGCCTCCGCTCATTATATCAACCTCGAGCTGCTCGGTCTCGTCAGTGGCGGTGGGTCTGTCAGCAGGCTCCCCTTCCTCTGTAATCCCGAGGCTCCTGCGGTGTAACCTGCGGGCATGGACTAAGGGAGTGTCATCCTTGTCCACCTCTTCCTCCCTCGGCTCCCCAACACCAGAAGGGATGTCCGCGGATCGAGAAACTGCAGCCGTCAAGTCTCTCCGAACTTTCTTTGGGGCAGGCTCAGCAGTGGAAGTAGAGCCTTGACGACGCTTGCTCACCACCTGTCGAGCCCTGGTTGGTCGCGGCTCCGCCCTTGTTGGTCGCGGCTCCTCCCTTGACCTTCTCCCGACCTCCTTCAGAGCCTTCAGGTACTGCTCGACACCTCGCGAGCGTTTACCGGACTCCGACCTTGCTTCGAGATTTGCATTGATACTCTCAATGCATGAATACTCCGGAACAAAGTATGGTGTCTGGTTGACTTGGAAGTACCAGGAGCTGAAGCTGAAGCTCATACGGCACTTTGACCCCTCGATAGGTAGACGGAAAGTTGCTTCCGTCCCTCCGGCCACACTGTAGTACCAAGCCCGAGCACCTTCGAACAAGTTCCCTTCGAAGGCGAGTCGAGCATTGGGATTGCTGACGTAGAGTTGATCGTAGCCGAACTATCGGGCGAAACGATTCGGCATGTACGGCTCGATTGTGCATGAGTCCCTTGCCGGAAAAGCACATATCCGGGCCGAATGTTGATCAACCACCAGAAGACCCCCGTGGACAACCTCGTGAAGTCATCTGGGCCCGCGAAATCAGTAAATAGATCCCCGAAAGATGCACCAGGGATATCGGGGAAGCAGCGATTGAGCTGGTAGTTCGAAGCATCTGAAATGCACTTCCGGACGAAATACATATAAGTATTACGCCAGTCCGAACCCTCCAACCGCTGTACAAAAGGGGCGAAACCCTCACTCCAAGGCACCGGCGTCATCAGGGAAGGGCAGTGCATCACGTACCAAGCCATGAGGTACGTGTAAGGCAGCTCAATCCGAGGGTTGGGGTGCTTCACCGTCGGCTTCCCCTCTGAGTCAAGGATCGGTTGGCCGTGGGAGTCGACAGCCTTCCCTGGCTCGCAGAAGTTGTGGGTTAACGCCCGTAACCCGCTCTGAATGCCAGCCGCCACGGCCGGAAGAAGGGCTATGGGACTGCCAGGAGCACCGCCGGGTACACCACGTCGGCAACAATGACTTCATGTGGCAGCGTGGGCACCACGCAACGCTTCAGCCACAGCATTAGGAAGCCCGCCAACAATGCTCGATCGGAGATAGGGGTCCGGGCTTGATGGTGGAAGCTTTCGAAGACCATGTCAGGTTCGAAACAGTCCTCGTTCGAATCCGTGGTGTAGAAGCCTTCCGGAGCCTGGGCGATCCTGTCGGCAATCTCCTCGTCGGAGCTGGGAGCCAGTCGGGTTATTGGATGGTCTTTCTTATTGACGTTGTTAAACAGATAGCTGGCCCAAGACAGCTGCTTGACCCCTCCCGACCTCCAAGTGGTTACCTGGCAGCAAATATGGAAGTGACATAACACTTCCCAATAAGTCTCGTACATTTGAGGAGACCCTTTCTTCATAAGGTTGAGCTCCTCAGTGGTTGGGATATATTCCTCATAGGGAGAATCCCCTGTTGCCAGCCCCGAGACCTCATGCAACTCGTGCAGTGCAAGGCCCATCTCTCCGACCGGGGTGAAGAATGTCCCCGTCAAAGAATTGTAACGCTCCAGGACCCCGAAGAAGTTCTGAGAACTCGGCGGGATGCCATACTGCACGGCCCTGACTGCTGGGTACAGTCCCACATGCTCTAGCAGATCTCCAAGATCGGCAAGGATGAAGCTCACCATCCTGCACCACCAATATTTCTCGGTGGAATGAACCCACCCGGGCGCACGGAACTCAACCGGAAAATCACCCTCCGCTTTCATAAACGCGTTGAGGAAGGTAGTGCCGAGTTTTGGTATCTCTCCAACTGGGAGCTCAGACTTGCGCGACCCGGGGAACATGCCGAGAACCGCCCTATCATGACCATCATGACGGTATACCTTCTAGGAGCCCAAGTCACCGAGGGTAATCTCAGGGACGTATCGGGAAACGTCCCATTTCATCTTCCGAGGGACGGACATGTGCTGGAGATAAGACAGCGGGAACATCCTCTCCATGTATGGAAGAAAGAATCTTCTATCTCCTATCTGACGGAGCCATCTATAATTTCCATTATACATGGAATAGCCGCCATCGCCGATACGATCTCCGAAGAAGAAGGCAGGCTTCTCCAGGTTGACGCGATCATCCGTTGTGAACGCTGCATCAGTCATAGCACCCGAAGGGTTGTCATATCAACATTGGAGAGCCTTTCCCGGCACTCCTGCGACTTGTCAGCAGTCACAGGTACTGTCCTTCATAGCACAAAGGCCAGATCACGGTCAGCACCACCTACATGTCCAAAGTGGCGCTTCTTGGCGAGTGGGGCAGAGGGGTGTGGCACTGCAAAAGAAAAGGACACTTAATCAGACACTTTATCAGAAAAATGCTAAGTGTCTATAGTCCAAACGCAGAAGAGATACTAGATGCAGGAATTATCAAGTCCGCGTCCAGACCTGCGAATCTGCGTCCAGACGCAGAAGAAATACTGGACGCCGGAATTATCAAATCTGCGTCCAGACGCAGAAGAAATACTGGACGCCGGAATTATCAAATTCGCGTCCAGACCTGCAAATCCGCATCCAGGCGTAAGACCAGCGGGATCAACTCTGCGTTTTGCAAACCAAGACTTATGAAAATTCTCTAAGTACTTGGACTCAGGTGCAAGATTCATCAAAAACCTGCACCTTATGAAAAATCTTCAAGTCCGCGTCCGAACTCTTCACAATTAGAAATATTCTAAGTGAAGAATCCGAAATGCAGGACTCACTGGCACCGGGTCATCAAACCCGCGCCTTGGTTATCAACTCAAAGACCGCGTCTGAGTCCGCGTCTGAGAATCAAACACGGTTTGATTTCTGTGTTGACGGTTCTGTGTTAATGGTTCTCCTCCAAAAGATATCTTTTTGGGGTTCCATGAACTCCCATTAATGGTGGAGTTCAAGCCTAAACGGCGTTATACCTGGGAAAAAGACTCCCTGCGCGGAGGAACCGCCCCTCTGGGCCTCGGCGACGGTCGCTCTTGAAGAGGATGCGGTTGGCTTGGTCTTAAGTGCCATTGGTGATTAAGAATCCAGTAATGGAGATGAACAGAGAAAGAAGAACTCTTTTTTTTCTTAAAAACTCTAAACAAATGCGCTCAGAGAAGAAGAGGTATCTCTCTGACTGTTGCCATTTATAGGCACAAGGATTCGCGAAGATACGCGGCGCGTGGCTCGATTAATTCTGCAGCGAGTCATCGCTTGACGCGTAGAACAAATCAATTTCTCTGCAGCGAAGATCGCGCACCATGGCTCTGCAGCGAGTCATCGCTTGACATGTGGAACAGATCATTTAATGAACCGGGAAGTCCGCGCGTCAAAAAGTGATGTCCCGTCGGTTCCCCAGGCCAACTGGCAGTGCAATCATGACATGGCACAGATTCGCACCCGACGGCCGCGCCTCTTCGATGGACATGCCCCATCATCACCGCCATAAATGCATTCAAAAAGTCGCGTCTCTCTAAGAAGTTCGCGTCTTTCCAGCCCGGCTGAACATCGCGTCTGCTTTATGGAAGATCAGTCGTGTTTTTCATTTGCCAAAAGACGCACCCCATGAAAGTCGCGTCTTTAAAGCAGTACTATCTCTGCTCTTCAAAAAGAACTGGCGTTCAGTCCTTGCTTCTGCAAATCAGTTCAACAGTACACTGGCACAAGCAGACGACTGTCCACTCCTGGCTTAAAGCGCACCCGTGACAGACTAAAAGCAATCAGGGAGGTTTAGACTGTGTATCTAGACACTCGACACGATCAACTCTGATGGCTTCAAAGAGTTCAACAGTACACTCACGAAGGCCAGCTCCAGATGAGATCAAACCCGGAGCATTAACAGTCCAGTCATAAAGGCGAATGCGGCTAAAATCCAAAGTATTTCGAAATCCGTCCCATTTAACTGCGGAATATCGAAAACTTTGGGGGGGTTCTGTAGGCTGTCTAAAAATCACTAAAAGACAAGCCATTAAAAAGCAGAGTTTCAAGTTCTAGACGCAAAGGCTCAGCACCAAGGCGCGAGGGCTCGACACCCGCGTCTCAGCATCAAGGCGCGTGGGCTCGACACCCGCGTCTCAGCATCAAGGCGCGTGGGCTCGACACCCGCGTCTCAACATCAAGGCGCGTGGGCTCGACATCCGCGTCTCAACATCAAGGCGCGTGGGCTCGATACCCGCGTCTCAACATCAAGGCGCGTGGGCTCGATACCTGCGTCTCAGCATCAAGGCACGTGGGCTGAAATTCGCGTCTCAGTATCAAGGCGCGTGGGTTGAAACCTGCGCCTCGGTTATAACCGCCCTGGTTATGGGCCAGTCGCCGCCCATGTAGCGGGGAAGTTACCCCCTCATTATGGAGCGTTTTTAGGGGGCACGTTCACCCCCTAGGACCTCTATAAATAGCCTCGTTTGCTATGAGGTCGAGGCGATCGGCAATTGGAAGGCAATCAGAAGGAAGAAGGGACGACGACGACAGACAGAGACAGAAGAAAGAGAGCTCAACTCTTCGTCAAGCTTGCTGCGTACAAGCTGCTCTTTGCCTACCTTCTCTTTGAGAGTTTTGGTAGACAGAGCTGTGCTACTCCCTCTACCAGCCAAAGAGAAGATTCCCCGACGGTCATCCGGTCAACGGAGAACAAGATTCACTCTCCACCGCCACACGAAGAACCCAGCCTTAAACAAAGGGAGGATTCAAGACTCAACATCCTCCCTCCCTTGTAACTGGAAGGGAAACAAGTTTTGTTGTAATCTTTCATCTGATTCAAGGAAATTTTACAGCGTTCTTTTCCTTTTTTCCGGCGCGTACAATAAGGTACCAGATCTCCGTGGCGGACCTCATATTCTCCTTTAACCTAATTAATAATCAGTTTCGAATCACATGAAACTTTGAGGTAGCGTACCCCATTTCATGGGTGAGCTGAAGGCCAATGAGTAGAGCGTTATATTCCGCCACATTGTTGGAACATGGTTCCGTCAATGAAAATGCCCAAAAAAGGACATGGTTTTGTGGTGAGATAAATATAACCCCCACACCGGCAATGATGTTGCCTTTAGGGCCTATTCTTGATGCTCCATCAAAGAACATCTGTCATACTTCATCCTCTGAAGTTATATTAGATTTGAAAACCTCATCTAGAATATCTTCATGAAGTTTTGAGCATTCTGAAACCAGATGAGCAGCCAGGAAGTCTGCAAGCGTCTGTCCTTTAACTACCTTCTGAGGGACAAAGAGCATGTCGTATTGTGACAGAACGAGGGCCCACTTAGCTAATCTAGAATTTAGTGATCCTGGTTTCGTTATAAAGAGACGCAAAGAATTCACTCTGAAAATGACATGTATGGTTTGGCCAACCAAGTAATGTCGCGTCTTTTGAATAGCAAAGACGAGAGCTAAGCATTCTTTCTCAATAGGATTTTAGCGAAATTCAGCCCCTATCAGAGTCCTGCTCAAATAATAAATGGCCTGTTTGTGGTCGTCATCGTTCTTTTGAGCAAGCAGAGCAAGATAGCTTTCACATAAAGTAGGAATGGTTTTCCTGATGTGGGAGCCACTAAGACCGGAGGTTTAGTGAGGTATCATTTAATATCCTCGTAAGCTTCTTGACAGGTTTGATCCCCTACAAAAGAGACACCCTTTTTCATGAGCCAGATGAACGGTTGACAGCGGCCTGAGAGATTTGCGATGAACCTTCTGATATAGGCCAATCTACCTTGCATGCCCCTAAGTTCTTTGAGATTCTTAGGTCGATGCGCGTTTTGGATAGTTTTAACTTTATCCGGGTCAAGATGGATCCCTTTTGACATGACAATGAATCCCAAGAACTTGCCACTCGAAACCCCAAAGAAAGATTTTATCGAATTCATTTTCAGTCGATTAGCTCGCATTATATCGAACATTGTTCTCAAGTCACGAAGATGATCATTCTTATCGCGACTTTTGACGGCAGTGTCGTCGACATAACATTCTACCATCTTTCAGAGGTGGTCGCGAAAAATTGTACTCATCGCACGTTGAAAAGTTGCTCCCGCATTCTTTAATCTGAAGGGCAACACGGTATAGCAGTATACCCCCAACGGTGTCCGGAATGAAGTATGCTTCTCATCCCCTGGGTACATCTTAATTTGATTATACCCTGAAAAGCCGTCCATGAAGGACATTCTTTCGAATCCGCAGGTATTGTCAATCATGACATCAGTGATGGGCAATGGGAATTCGTCTTTAGGATAGACTGTATTGAGACCGCGGTAGTCAATACAGATTCAAATTTTTCCATTCTTTTTAAGAATGGGAATAATGTTAGCAACCCAATCTGGATGTTGTTCCTCTCATATGAAACCACATGCGATGAGTTTATGGACTTCGGCTTCAATAGCTTCCATAATATTCGGACGAAATCGTCGTTGTTATTGCTTGATTGGCTTGGCATCAGGCTTGATATTCAGACGATGCATGGCTACTTGCGGATCAAGTCCGGGCATGTCTTTGTAGTTCCATGCAAAGATATAGATATACTCTCTTATGAGTATAACAATTCTTCTTTCTTTGTAAGTGATAAGCTCTCACTTATAAAGATGGGTTTAGGGTGGTCTTGACTACCCAAGTTAACCTGGATCACCTTGTCTTTAGTAGGTGGTTCGCGTTGTTCGAATCGCTTTTCCCACTGGAAATCCAGTTGCTGAGCCAATAGTTCAACATCAATAGCTTCCGCAGGCTCCAATTGACTATTTGAAGTCATATTAACGGAAAGATTCTCAAACATCGTTCCCACACTGACATTTGACTCCCACTCGGAGGAAGAGACAGAGCGTGACGGGATCGGTTTGTTGCCTTCGGATCGAATCGATGTAGAAGGTGGAGGTGTAACATATCCCAACCCCCTGCGTGTTTTATCATAGTAATTTGCCGGTTTCCCTTTCGGCACGAAATTACGTAGAAAACCACGTCATCCTTTTCTGAAATTCAGGCCACTCCCACGCTGCAGGCTGTATCCCTTTTTCTCATCATATGCTGTGTTGATCGTGCATAATAAAAAAATTGCAGGGGCTCTGAGTCTAAACTTGAATCCGTGACCATAGACCTTCATAGTTGGGCTCTACCGAATATTATTGGTGATTGACGCCTTTTTGATGGAGGGACCACGAAGACGGACCCTTCCACACATTCCACAGATGTACTTGGCATGCTTGGTTTATGCAAGGGCATGTGTAGAAAGCTATTGGCGACAGATTCAAATAATTCGACACTCGCAGGATAATCAAGGAAAACATTGTCATTAATCACCCATTCATCATCATCCTCAGAGGGATTTTTACATTGAGGATTACTGAAACATGCTACAATTGGTTCACCGACCAAAGTAGCTGGTGTGTCTTCTTCGGACTTTGAATCTGCCTCATTGCCACTGTCGTCGGTTTTAGGCAATGGGTCTTTTGGTGTTTTACCGATTTCCTGATATAGGAGAGCGTCAGTAAAGTAGTTTTTCACCCCTTTGAATGGTTATTTCTCAGCGAACACCGTTTGTACCATTGTATCATCCTCCACGTATTTGAAGCATTGGTGCAGAGTATAGGGAACAATCCAGTTAGCGTGGATCCAAGGTCATCCTAATAAATTGTATGACGTGTCAGCGTCAATGACATAACATGTCACTTCTGATTTCAGGTTCCCTATTCGGCAACTGAGTCGAATCTTTCCAAGTGGGTGACTACTCCCTGCGTTAAAATCGTATATCGTCGTAGTGGTTGCGAACAACCGATACAGCGGTATGCCAAGGAAGTAGAGGAGCATTTTGGGAATAATGCTGAGTGCAGACCCTGAATCAATCTGTACTCTTTCAATGCATGTCGAACTGACGTATTCGGTATAGTACAAAGGTCGATCGTGTTTGTTATCCTTGAGGAGCATATCCTCAGCTGTGAAAGTAATAGCAGTACTTTTGTACATGATGACATTCAGAACACGAGGGTTGAGTGTCGTCCCTAGGGGTTTCTGGTATATGTGTCAGAAATGATTCTGGGTTAGCCAGTGCATCCCTGAGTGCTTCTCTTGTCTCTTTCGAGAGGCAAAGCAGCTCGTGTATGGTAATACGAGCGGGATATTAGCCAGTTGGGCCAATATATCAAAAGCGAAAAGGGATGTTAAGTCCAGGGCCTGAGGGTTTCTTCAGGACATAATCAAACTGGACTTCTTTCTGCTTCTCTTTTCCCGAGGTCGGGACCGGAGCTGTCATGGGTACTTGTACTGACGTCGTTTGCTATTTTGTCTCGTCAGTAATTCTCTCATACTGTTTCAAGTATGATTTTCTGAATCGACTACCCGTCGGCTAAGGTACATCAGTCTGCGCTGTGCAAGCATGCCTCGCACTTTCAGAATCACTAAGAGAAGCTATTGTCACATTGCCGTCATCTGGCAGGACAGAGACAACGTTACAAGATTTTCCCTTCGACTTGGATTTCTTTGAATCCCATTGTTTGTTTTGGGCAAGGTTTGGGTGTATCCACATGATCTCCCCTGTTTTTAATATCAAGGGAATGAGACCCTTAATCTCTTGATTTTTAGCTGAAGGATTGTTTATCTCCAGCCGTGCTTTAGGGATTGGGAAAGACCCATCAGGAACTGTGACTTTTAAGGTCTTGCCGAACTCAAGGGTCACCATGTTTGCGGTGACTTTCTTTTGTTCTGATTTCAGAGTCAGAACTCCAGCATCGATCAAAGCCTGAATTTTGTCCTTGAGGACAAAGTACTTGTTAGTAGGATGTGAACCATCCTATGAAAAAGGCAATAGTTGGGCTCGTTTGTGCGTCCCACTTCGTTAGGGCGTCGAGCCTCTGGCAGTTTCAATTTATTCCCTTTGTCGAGTAAATAGAATATTGTAACCACCTGCTCGTCTTTGAAGGAGTACTGTTTCAAAGGAAACTTAAACTCCTGATTATTAACGCCGCTCTTCTTGGTCTTTGGAGGAACGTCCCCTGACAATTCGACGGACATGGTCTTTTTCCCTTTGGCTTGGAAAGACTGTGCCATATCACCACGTCCTTTGTTGTTCATACCCCATTTGCCTTTAGGGGTAAATGGTTCAAACTTTTTAGCCAACTTTTAGCTATTTCAGCTTGTTCAACTAGTTCTTTCCAGGTATGGGCTTTGACAGCTCCCATATGAATCTCCACTTGGTCCAGAAAGTTATGCCTACATGTCTGCAAGAGCATGGGCAGTGGCATCCCTACTGGGCACATCAGAGATAAATTTCTGAACTGCTCAATGTATTCACGGACAAATTCTCCTTTCCTCTGTACAGTGGATAGGAGTTTATCCATGGTTACCTCGGTGTCGTCCTCGTAAAAACGAGAAAGGAATTGAGTCCCTAAGTCAATCTAGGAATTGACAGAGCATGGAGGAAGGCTTCAGAACCAGTCAAATGCTACCCCCTTCAGGGCGCCAATGAAGGGTCTGGCCATGATAGCAACGTTATCTATAACATTACCGGTCTGAGACCAGAAGTAATAGATATGCTGGTTTGGCGAGCTCTTACCATCATACGTATGCAACGTAGGTGGCTTAAATTTTGGCGGGTATGGTACTGAATCCCATTCAAGCGGGTAAGGCCGAGTCATGCCTGCCTTCTTCAGTTCATCCCTCTGAGCTAGGGATGCGATCTGAGCTTGGATGCCTTTAAGAACTTCAGCATCGATGGAAGAACTTTCCTTTGACTTCTCAGTCTTAGGTAAATCATCATCATTATGTTCCTCCTCATTATGATTACTCCCGGTATCATTGTTATTTTAGTTGGTGAGGAGTTGAGCGAGCATCTGTTGAATGTTGTCCAAGGCTTCTTGCTGGGCCTTGGAGGTTTTCTCCTGAGTTTTCAACCGTCGACAGAGGTCATCATTACCATTATCAGCCATATGCACCGACACTCTATCCGTTCGTATAGAGCTGACTGTTGCTGAAGAGGCATACCTACTCTCTTTCCCCTTATCATCAGACCATTGGAATAACCTTTTTATTGGTTTTGGTGATGTTATTCCAGTCGAAGAGGATGATTGCTCATAATTGTAGGGTATTGCCACCCTAGATCTGATGCTTCGGAACACACTTTCTTCATCTACCAAGACTTGGCCTAAACCAGGGCTATAGTCTGGGTCTGGAGAACTGAACGAAGGGGAGTTAGTACCACGCGGCACTCGTCTGCCCCTATGCGGTTCACATCCCCTTCCTATTATGTTGACGGATGCAGAGGGCAGATCTGATAGATTTCGCGATTTGCTTCTTTTGTGATGCTTCGTAGGAGCTCGCACCGATAGTCGATTAAAAACTGACTGTCAGTTTGGAAGGGTGGCGGGGACTGGTCCTAGTCGGCAATGGACTGAATGGACCGTCACTACTTGACATCCCACTTGTTCATAACAAGAAGGAGAAGTATATAGTAGCTCTAACTTCCGCTTGTTAGCTAAGAACTCTCCCAGGTCGGGATTAGCTGAGTTTAAGCGATCCAGCGCGGGGACTCGAGCAGATCGCGCACTGTTCTATTTAGGTGATTTTGAAATCACCTTTTTCCTTAAAGCTCTATTTGCATGAGCAGACTTAGCACTAGAGGGCTTTGGAAGTGAAGCTCGGACGATGCTTCATCCTTTGCATTACCGCAGAGGCAATTAGCACTGCATAGTGCTGTAATCCCAGCTTCGCGGCTGAGAATTCTGGTAGCACCCTTAGGCACTGAAGCTACATAAGCACCGCTATCAGTACCCAGGGATGATCCCTTAGCTTCGCTCCGAAGAGTGGACTTATCGCTGGAAGATTTTGAGAGCGAAGCATGCTGTCAGCCTTGTAGTGAAGGTGGTTAGCACTGCTGAGTGCTTCAGTTCCAGCCTTACGGCTGAAAACTTTGTTCGTACCATCAGGTATGCACATTTCACTGCTCCCAAATTAGGCGAAGGCAGAGTTACCAATCTAGCCTCGCGGCTAATAGCCTTGGCGAAGCTGCCAAACTGGATAGGCAGTTCGCCTTTGTCTTCGCGTAATAGGCGAAGTTGCGATGGAACTTCGCCTGAAGCTTCACACGGAGCTTTCTGCTTCGGCTTCCACATCTGCTTAGAAAGCGAAGTTTTAGGTTCGCAAGGGACCTGGTTAGCCTTGTGTAAGGCACCTGTAGCCTTAGTTGAGGCTGAGAGGAGTTGGGACGAGGCTCTTCCAGTTACTCGCCCGGCTAAGGCTTCCTTGTGCTCTGAAGCCTTGGCCACCGAGATCTTTCTGTGCTTTCGAGCGTGGAGCACTGGACTACCTTCAGAGAGCAATTCTTCGAATTTTTCTTGGTCAAAATGAATGACCAAGTTTTCAAAAATGACGGCCTCAAGACTCTGATCATTGCATTGCGACATTGTCTCCTTGTTGCGCCAGAAGACGGATTTTCCCAGCGGAGTCGCCATCTTTTTTTCCATTGAAAAGCTCAATAGGGGAAACGTACAAAAAGGATCGAGGAGCAAAATTACAAGTAATAAAAAGAAGAATTACAAGTAGATCTCCTCTGAGATTTCTGGGAAATGTGCCTGTAAGAATCTGATCAGCGCGCGATCACTTTATCCCTTTGACGATACAATCGATCAGGTGATCGAACTGCCTCCTAATAGGACTCCCTTCCGCTTGGTTCGGGAATCAGAGAACAGAAGATCAGTAGAGCCCTTTTGCTAGGAATTCTGCTCTTTCTCTAAGCCAATCTCCTCTCTATCTGTGTGTGTCCCTCTCCTTGGCTCAGCAAGGGACGACTTATAGCAAATGTGGGTTGTAACTACCCCCTTGAATTCAGCAAAGCTGAATCAGTCTTTAGCTTCGCGCGAGGCTAGCAAATGACCTCGCCGCGAAGATCTTTGCGAGCTTCTGGCGAAGCTTGAGGGTTCGTGCGAACGTCCTCTTGCCATTATGGCTTAATCGTATCCACTTAATGTGGGACGAAGTGGGTGGTTATACTTAAAGTGGCGTTAATCTCACTAAATTAGTTGGGTTCACCCATTAATCCCTCGTGGAATTTTAAAACGGTCAATTTGATGACCTGACAGAGCCCACTGCGGAGCTAGATAACGCGAAGCTAGATTACGTGAAGCTAAGACTTAGCTCATAGCTTCAGGCGAAGTTACTTTCAGAGCCTTGTGTGAAGCTGAGACTCAGCTTATAGCGGAGCTATGACTCAGCTAGGGATAAGGCTTCTCACGCGAAGCTCCTAGATCAGCCTCTGGCGGGGTTAAATGGGAAGCTTCAGGCGAAGCTCACAGGGGAGTTAGGCGAAAATGTAACTTAGCTCCCTGTGGAGCTTCATAGCGAAGCTAGACAAGCTTAGCCTCTGAGGTGAGACTATCCCCTTGGGGCTAATGTGAGGCTGAGTGTTGAGCTAACTCAGCATTTTAAACGGATTTAGATTTCTTCAAGGACAAATTTGGCTTACTGTATGCTTCACTGGATCAGTAACATCAGAGTCGTTGTCTTATCCCTGGTCGTCAGCTTGTCTTTAACTTATCTTTTGTTGATGTCGATAAGTTAGACGTCGTTCAGACCAGTTGAAGATGAATGTGGGAGTTCTGTCTTTTTCAAGTGTCAACACTTATCTTGTTTAAGGATATGCCCTTAGTCTTTTTAGTGCAGTGTACAAGTATAAAGCAAAAGGTAACATTTAAGTAATATGAATCATTCAAAATAAATTTCCTAAACTATATGCAATGCACACATACCTTTGCTCCAGTACTCTTCAATAGTAATATAAAGAAACGAAATAGACAGATGCCCTAAGATGCAAGAGTCAAAATGTTTTTTAGCATTTACAAAGCAACAAGTTACTGTTGATTAGAAATATATACGAGTGAGTTAAACTGATAAACTAATAACTGCAAAGAGCTAATCTTTGAAAAGCAACCTGCAAGAGACTACAGTTAGTAGTTCATCACAATTGTGGGCTCTGATGCTCTGCCTTCTTTGACAGAGGCACAGAGTAACAATATGCCCACTGTAGCTCCTAGTTTTCTGTAATTAGCCCTTGAACACCAAAACAAAGAAGAAAAATGGATTAATTCGTTAAAGTAAATTAAAAAGAAAGAAAACTTACCGTCCCTCCCTGGCAACGATGCCAAAATTATGATCGAGCCAAACCTGCACAAAAAAATACAGAAATTTAGAACAGTGATAGGTCCTCAATTCTACCGTGTAGCCTAGGACTAAAGGGTCATGATCCACAGGGAGGGACAATGATGGAAGGGTTGTGTAAGTTTCTCTCTTTTAATTTATCGAAACTAATTAATATTTATCTTCTCAGTTTTATAAAAAGAACATAAAATTGTTATGTTAAGTTAAGAAAGAGATAGTAGACGAAGAGATGGTGGTATTGTTATATTTTAGTTATAAAAGAAAAGGAAACAAAAAGAGATAAAGAAAAGTGTCAAAAATTAGAAATAAAAAGAAATAAAAGAAGAATATTTACCTCTACTGTTGAACCATAATGAAATTTACCTTAGCATGGAGTAAAGCAAAGTAGTAGAAAAGAATAAAGGAAAGTAAGGCTTCGGCGAGATTGAGCACAATGAGAAAAGTGAGAAACCTCCATTAATTGTCACCTTCAATATAAGCTTCTTGAAGAAAAGATTACAATAGTGTCACTCTACAATAACTCTTCCTCTCTTTTGATTATGTAACTCTCTCTAGCCTAAAAATAAAATAAAAAATAAAATTACATAGAAGAAGAAAAAAAACTTAAACTAAAGCTCTCTCTGAGATGGTGTCCTTTTCTGCCTTCGAGGTATGGGGGCATTTATAGAAGAAAATCAGAGGGATAGAAAGCATATGAAGATAGAAGAGCTGGATATTTCTGAATTTGAATTTGATTTATCGAAACTTGATTTGATTTATTCAGAAATTCAATTTTGATCTGCAGCTTGTTGGTGTATTGATTACTGAATATCACTTAACAAATGATAGAATTAGAAAGAGTGATCAACAGAAGAATTTTAGCTCTTTAAGTTTTCTTTCTATAGCATCTTGAATTATTAGATTTGAGTTTTGGTAGCGAAAGTTATGATTATAATGCTAAACTATATTCAGCCTGAATCCGAATCTAAATTGCATCATCTCATCCGTTAACCTTCTCTTTATCCATTTATCCTCTTGAATTTTCAATTTGTCTTCTAGAATTGATAAGATATCTATTTATCTTTAGCAAAACCAATAGGGTTTTTAAACAATCCATTTTTCTCTTGAAATTAGATGATATTATCTTATCTGATATATCCAGTTTTTAGATAAGATAGCTTCTAGAACCTTTAGATTTGAATCGATCCCCTTTCTTTTGAACTTTTGAATTTAATTGGATAAATTGCATGATTATCTGTTGGCCCAAAGGCCATTAGCCCAATATCCCGTTGAATATTTTGATGATAACAAACCATATTTAGTTATGTATTTAACAACCTTGTTTAAAAGTATTTCAGGTTAAACAGGTTGATTTGACGGCTCCACTATCAAGACTCACAAGTTTGGACGTCGCCTAAAGATTTGCATTCCTAAGCTAGCACATTAGAAAGCTTCGGGAACAAGTTTTTGAAGAAAAGACCAAGTCAAGATCAAGACAATGGAAAAGCCCAAGTTTTGTATTTTTACTTTTCTTTTAGACTTTTTGTCAAAACTAGATGTTAGAAGTAGATTTATGGGATTGTCACTTACACACACTTCAGTTTGATTTATGGCTTCAAAAACAATTTCAATTTCAATTTCCAACTTAGATTTACAGTTAACATGTTTTTGGAAATTTGTTTTTAGAAACTTTAAGTTTTGGAAAAACCGATTTTTGAGAAAAACAAGTTTTTATCAAAGAGAAACTTTATCAAAATGTTTTAACATGTTAGGGTAGTGACATATGGTCATACTCCTATTTTTACAAGGTCCAAAACCCCAAACCACGAGACCAAAACCAAAAGTCCCAAGTTCTGGTTTTCTGCAGTTCTGATTTTTCAGAACTGACAGGAGCCGGTCGACCGTCCGGGTCGACCGACGTGCACGCTGTGCGTGTGTGCACGTCGGCCGACCGCTCGGGTCGACCGGGGCACTTACAGTGCTCTCTGTTTATTCGGGTCGACCGGGGCGGTCGACCGTTGTCCCCCAACGGTCAAAAATATGACCGTTGGCGGTCGACCGGCCCGGTCGACCGGCTGCTGTCAGAAATTCTGACAGACTCCAACAGCTCTATTTTTCTGACAGATTTTGTTGGGATCTCACCCCAACGAATCTCTCTTGCTGTTTTACCCAGTTTTTCAACCCCTATAAATAGTGGGTCACTTCAACATGATAAGACACCAATTTACAAACCAATTTTCACATCAATTCTTTCAAGCTTTTATTTGAGAAAAGATTTTCAAAGCCAAAATTTCTATACACCCATTTGAAGCCTATACCTCTACTTCTCTCTAGATTTTGCACTACACAATCTCAAATTTCTACATCTACATATTGGTTATAGGATTGTGCAAGTGAGCTATTTTGTGATCAAGTGTGATCATTTTCTTCTTAAGTGAAGTTGTAGAGGCATCGACCTCAAGCGAGCTAGTGTGCTCCGGGTGGTGTTGCGGCATCACAAGTGATCGGACAAGTGTGTCCTTGTATTAGAGATCCGGTGGGATCAACAATAGTGGAAATCCTTCAAGTGTGAAGGCGGGGACGTAGAGCGTGGCTCGAACCTCGGAAACATATACTTGTGTTTGCGTTTGCTCGGATTTTCTCTAAACTCAACTCCTTTATTTCTTGCATTACTTGTTGTGTTTATTGCTAGTATTTTAATTTAAGCATTTTGTCAAGTAGAATTTTTAAATTCCGCATTGTTGCCATATTACATATAGCCATCACCTATTCACCCCCCCTCTAGGTGATTTCAATTGGTATCAGAGCCTAACCCTACAATTTGGTCTAACAACCTTATGGAGATCCTTGTTATTTGGCTATATTTGTTGCATTCTTCATTTATTGTGCTTTATACTATTCATCCATGGCATCTCTTGACTTTTCTAGCATCAAGTCCCCACCTAAGTTTGATGGCTTGAACTTTCCCATATGGAAAGTCAAGATGAACCTCTTCCTTAAGTCACTAGGAGTTAGGGTTGCTAGGTCCATTACTAAAGAATTTATTGAACCCCTCACTGATGAGAGCTCATGGTCCGAGGATACCTCCAAGGATTATGAAGCTAATGCTAGAGCCCAATATGCATTAACCCAAGCCTTAAATGAGGATGACTTATCACGCATCATAAATTGCAAATCCGCATTTGAAGTTTGGAACATTCTTATTGTGACTCACGAGGGAACGTCACAAGTCAAAAGATCTAAGGTTGACTTGTTACGTTCTCAATATGAGAACTTTTATATGTTTGATAATGAGAGCATTGATGACATGCTCACGCGTTTCACCAAGATTACTAATGCTTTATCTTCTCTAGGTGACGCAATCGATAATGACCAAAAGATTCGCAAGGTCATTAGAGCTCTTCCCAAGGCATGGGAAGTAAAGGCTACTACCCTCAAGGAACTCAACGATCGGGAGGAGATGGACTTCTCCGGCTTCATTGGAAATCTCAAGACGCATGAGATGGAAATGAAGGTTCGAGAAGAAAGGGAGGCGTCGAAGAAGAAAGCCCTCGCTTTCAAAGCCACTCCAACCATCCATGAAAAGGATGATTCATCGGATGATTGCGATGAAGACTTTGCCATGCTCATCCGGAAGGTGGGCAAAATGTTCTACAAGAAAGGAAGGCAAAGCAACTTCCGAAGAGGGAGACCTCAAGGAAGATTTGAGAAGAAAAGTGAAGAACCCGGTCCTTGCTTCCATTGCAAGAAGATCGGACACCTTATTGCCGATTGCCCCGCTCTTCAAGCGACCACCTCCAAGAACGACCATAAGAAGAAGAAAGCAATGGTGGCCACGTGGGATGACACGGAGTCGGAATCCGAAGAGGAGAACGACGCCGCACACATGTGCTTCATGGCACATGGAGACGATGCTTCGAAGGTAACAATCGACAACTCTTTGGATGAGGATGAGTTAACTATGGATGAGTTAGCTCAATTTTTCGAAGAACTACAACATAGGTATGAGATTTCTCAATCTCATAATAAGAAACTAAAAAGGAAAATGAGTCTTTAAAAGATAAAATTAATATTATTGAAAAAGAGAAAAATGATTTATCTTGTGCTTTTAAGAAAATAAAAATTGACTTTGAAAAATACAAACTAGCTTGTAAAGAAAAAACCCCCATTGCATCATGTAATAAAAATGATTTTGTGGAAATGCAAAAACGAGTTGATGTTTTAGATTCAACTCTTAAAAAGTGTGCCTTTGATCTAACTAAATTTGCATCTAGATTTCCTAACGGAGTAACCCAAGGGAAACACACTCTCCATGCACATGCACGGAAACATGCACACACACATAAACATGCATACATATATGGTAGTGGTAGAATTTACATTTGCACGCATTGTGGCCGCAAAGGCCATTTGGAAAAGTTTTGTTTTGCTAAAAATAATGTGCATAATAAATTTATTTGGGTTCGTCTCGGTACTAATCCTAAAGGACCCAAAAAGATATGGGTACCAAAAGACCCACCAAATTTAGATGATGTAGGTGGATCTTCTTCCTCCAAGACTTAGGGGGAAACGGTGCCAGGGTGGTGGATGCAACAAAGCTCAAAGAACACATCGCATTTGCATCGCTATCATGGAGGCACCTATTTTGGAGATTGCCCATGCTTGGTAACTTCTCCATTTAAAAGTTTTTATTTGGTTATTTATATACACATGTATAGGATCGTTAGTTTACTTTTATGATACATTGATATATGATAGTGTAAACTTACATCCCTATCATGATTGTGTATATACCATGTTTTAATATCTTGTCTTTTATACCATGTCCATTGTATGTCCACATGCCATGCCTAGACTAGCTTATTTATATATATACACTATGTATTTTCAAAACTAAGAAATAAATTTTGTAAAATTTCATATTCAAGCAAATACCTTAGAGATGGCAATTGCGCACCTCAACTCATATCTAGAGGAATCAAGAGGATGAAGTTCAGAACCCGTCACCGGGTATTCGGCTTCAACATCTCTAAAACTTTGTTTTTGTATGAATATTAAATAAAATGTTTTGTGTGAATATTTTTGGTTGATATGATAACCTAATGAAGATTTAAAAACATTGGTGTATTCCTACATGTTATATATATCCTACTTTATTTATTAAATATTTCTTTTTAATTTTTTTTTTTGGAGCTCTTTCTGTTCTCAGCTTTTGGGCAAAGCCGGCCGACCGGCCCTAACCCCGGTCGACCGCCAGTGCCTGAAAGAGAACAAATTTTTGCTCTCTGTCGCCGGTCGACCCGTACGGTCGACCACTCTGAGTTCAGTGCTCTCGGGTTTTCTGGGTCGACCGGCCGGGTCGACCGCTCTGAGTTACAGAGCTCTCGGGTTTTTCGAGTCGACCGGCCCGGTCGACTGTGCGTCGATTTCAGCCCCAGATCTGGCTATTTATTCACTGTATCTCTCACTTTCCTCTCACCAGACCGACGAGCTCCTCTTTCCCTCTTTTCTCCAAAAATTCTCCAAACCCTAAATCTCTCAAATTTCTTCTAAATCCAAGTTAGAATCACTCTTTGTGGGTTGGATCTTCAGTCTCAGGGCTTCCTCACCAACAGATTTCCAGGATTTCAAGATCTAGGGTTAGGGTTTTCTCTCCTACAGGTAAAAATCATCTTTTTACTCTAAATCTTGATATCTAGCTCTTAGTTTTCCTTTCACTTGTCAAAGATTTTTAGGTTTTTTTTGTTTAGATCAAGCCATATCCATCTACCCTAAAAATCTAACTAAAAATCACATTTTTATCCCAAAATGTCAAAAAGATCTAGGTCTGAGAAGGGAAAAAGTATTGTTCCCTCCTCTTCATTCACTCCTAAACCTAAACGACCTTTTGTGAATGAACTAGCTGAAAATCGATACATCATACTTTCTAAGAAAGCTGTCATTTTTGGGAGATGCGTCATCTTAAAAGACTTTGAACATCTCCACATCCCTCGTATCCTGAAAAGAAATTCCTTGGACAAATTCATGGCCATTAGGGAACCTGTGTACCCCTCCTTAGTGCATTACTTTTTTGCTAATTTTGCTTTTGAGGGAAATCATGTGAGGTCTCGTGTTCTTAGGAAGGATATTGACATTCCCCTATCCCAATTTGCTGATATTCTGCATCTCTCCTCTGGAGGAGTTGATGTTTACAACTTTGATCTCCATGATTTTGAGTATCCGGACGGTGAGTCTGCGCTCACCGCCTCCACTTTGATCCACGGGAATGACAATCCCGGTTTGGTTAGGAATGAGGAAGTGAACAAGTTCACGTTCACCGCCCAAGTCCTAGCCAAATTTGTTTTGTACAACATTTTGCCTAAATCAGGAGAGTACAGCCATGCTAGGGGGCCAGTTCCGTTGATGGTCTACTGCCTTCTCAAAGGCAGTAAGATTAATTTTCCCCACTTTATTGCCTCTCACATGGCATCTGATCAGATTCGCATGTACGGTAGGCATTTGCCCTATGGCATGCTCATTACATATCTCCTTAAACATTTAGGATTTGATCTCTTTTCGGAGACTCCCTCCGAACCCTCTGTGAACCTAGACTGCACCCTTTTAAAGAGGATGCAGGCTCAGATTCGTCGAGCCCCTCCTGAGCAGCCCCCTCCAGTTCCAGCCCCAGGGTCTTCTTCTGTCCCAGGGACTTCCTCTGTTCCAGGACCCTCTTTATCTCCTGAGTTTCAGTCTTTTATTTCTTCGGAGATTCGCTCTCAGTTCCAGGAGCAACAGACTTGGATTGAGCAGCGTTTTGTGCAGCATGATACAGCCCTTCGCGCGGATATGGACTCGCGTTTCCAGGGAATACGCAATGACATGACTTACTTTGCGAACGCCATGAGATTCGTGGACTAGCAATTTGGGACACTATTTGCGAAGTTTGACATGCTTGGTCCAGATCCCACGACCATTTCTCATCCTCTTCCTTCCTCCGGCCCTCCATTTCCAGTCAGAGATCCTACAGTGACTCCACCTCCACACCCAGGAGTTGCTGGTATCGATCCAGAGGAGGCAGGTCGTGATGATGATGATGATGATAATGATGATGATGAGACCATGGCTGAGGGCGCTGCAGAGAGCTCGTCTGAGGAAGACGATGATGAGGAAGACGTCGTTGAGGAGAGTTCTTCAGATGGTGCTGAGTGACCTGCCCCTTTTGATGATGTCAAAAAGGGGGAGAGTTATTTGTTGAGAGAGACTCCATATCTTGTGTACTTATATTTTGTAGTATTTTCCGTTGTTGGACATCTTTATCTTGTATTTATGTTTGTGTGGACATGTACTTGTTTATGTTGGTTATGCTTTGTGGACATGTACTTGTTTCATTTCTATTTTATGACATGAGTATTTTTATCTAGCATGGATATATGTGTTGTGGATGTGTTGTGAATTATCACCCACCATTTTTTTTGAGATCTGTCTATGCTTGAGCATATTTTTGTATATGCATGTGTTGAGGGGGAGCTTCACTTGAAGTCTCTACCCAAAATATTTGTGATAACTATATATGTTTTGTCATCATCAAAAAGGGGGAGATTGTTGGCCCAAAGGCCATTAGCCCAATATCCCGTTGAATATTTTGATGATAACAAACCATATTTAGTTATGTATTTAACAACCTTGTTTAAAAGTATATCAGGTTAAACAGGTTGATTTGATGGCTCCACTATCAAGACTCACAAGTTTGGACGTCACCTAAAGATTTGCATTCCTAAGCTAGCACATTAGAAAGCTTCGGGAACAAGTTTTTGAAGAAAAGACCAAGTCAAGATCAAGACAATGGAAAAGCCCAAGTTTTGTATTTTTACTTTTCTTTTAGACTTTTTGTCAAAACTAGATGTTAGAAGTAGATTTATGGGATTGTCACTTACACACACTTCAGTTTGATTTATGGCTTCAAAAACAATTTCAATTTCAATTTCCAACTTAGATTTACAGTTAACATGTTTTTGGAAATTTGTTTTTAGAAACTTTAAGTTTTGGAAAAACCGATTTTTGAGAAAAACAAGTTTTTATCAAAGAGAAACTTTATCAAAATGTTTTAACATGTTAGGGTAGTGACATATGGTCATACTCCTATTTTTACAAGGTCCAAAACCCCAAACCACGAGACAAAACCAAAAGTCCCAAGTTCTGGTTTTCTGCAGTTCTGATTTTTCAGAACTGACAGGAGCCGGTCGACTGTCCGGGTCGACCGACGTGCACGCTGTGCGTGTGTGCACGTCGGCCGACCGCTCGGGTCGACCGGGGCACTTACAGTGCTCTCTGTTTGTTCAGGTCGACCGGGGCGGTCGACCGTTGTCCCCCAACGGTCAAAAATATGACCGTTGGCGGTCGACCGGCCCGGTCGACCGGCTGCTGTCAGAAATTCTGACAGACTCCAACAGCTCTATTTTTCTGACAGATTTTGTTGGGATCTCACCCCAACGAATCTCTCTTGCTGTTTTACCTAGTTTTCAACCCCTATAAATAGTGGGTCACTTCAACATGATAAGACACCAATTTACAAACCAATTTTCACATCAATTCTTTCAAGCTTTTATTTGAGAAAAGATTTTCAAAGCCAAAATTTCTATACACCCATTTGAAGCCTATACCTCTACTTCTCTCTAGATTTTGCACTACACAATCCCAAATTTCTACATCTACATATTGGTTATAGGATTGTGCAAGTGAGCTATTTTGTGAACAAGTGTGATCATTTTCTTCTTGAGTGAAGTTGTAGAGGCATCGGCCTCAAGCGAGCTAGTGTGCTCCGGGTGGTGTTGCGGCATCACAAGTGATCGGACAAGTGTGTCCTTGTATTGGAGATCCGGTGGGATCAATGATTGAGGCACAACCTGCACAAAAAATACGAGATTATAGAACTTAAGAAAGGAATGTGCAAGTGCTCAATTCTTCCGCTATAGCAAGTGGCTATGCGGGTCGTGATCCACAAGGAGGGTTTGCGATGGAAGCTTTACGTGTCTTTATTGAAATCTTATGAAAATAAGCGAAGGTTCTTCTCTGTTTTTAAAGTTAAGAAAAAGGAAAAGAAAGTTAATGGTTAAAGTAAGAAGAAAACGAGAGATGAAGAAGGTGGAAAATCAGAAAACAATGAAGCGAATATGTACAACTGAAGTGGAGGAAAAGAATGAAAACGATTGGGAAGAAGTGGTGAAAGAAATAGAGTTGGCGATCTATACTATAGCGATAAAAGAAAAGAAAGAAAGCTAAGAATTACTTACCTTGTTTGGTGATGACTTACTTGGAAACCTGCGCAAGTTCTACCTTTGCTTCGGAGGCATTCAACGCATAGATCATAAACTTGAACTCAGTCCCCGTGCACATTATATCGTCAAGCATATGAAGTACGAAGTGATGCGAAGCTTGGAAGAGGAGATCGTCTTCATGAACTATCGCTGGCTCTCACGTAGCTTAGTGATACATGCTTTGGACTTCACTTGTAGACTCAACACATAAAACCAAGGTGAAGCAGAAGAGGAAAACGAAAAGCAAAACAAATGTAAAGTAAAGATACAAACATAAACAAATGTTACCTTTATTGCTTACTGAGACAATGAAAGAAAGGAGGAGGAGTACATCGGTGTCACTCTCAACATCAGCCTCTCTCTCTTACTTACATGAATCATCATCTACCCTAAGCTACATACAAGTTACATAAAACTAAACTACAAAATGAAAAAACTAGTCTAAAATCCTAATCTGCATTGGCGTCCCTTTTGCCTTTGAGTGCAAGTATTTATAGGAGAAAATGGATAGGGTAGAGGAGTATGAAGATAAGTAAATCTGGCAATTTTTGAACTCCCCTTATCTTCAAACTTGATTTGAGGTGGATATTCAGTTCTGATCTGTAGTTTGTTGGCCTGTTGATTGCTGAATATCACTTATCAAATGACAGAATTAAAAATAATGATCAACATAAGAGTTGTAGCTCTATCAGTCTGCTTTCTGGATCATCTTGAATCATCAGAATTGAGATTCTGTAGCAAAAGTTATGATTCGAATACTAAAATGTATCCAGTCAGAATCTGAATCAAACTTGCTTGATCTTTGCTTTAACCGATCGATTCTGAGAGGATTCTTCTCAACCAGTTTTCAACCTCTTGATTTTGCCCTGATTCAGTGTGTGTGAATTAATTCTGATTTAATTCAGAATTTTGGTGGGCTTTGGGCTCATTTCTCTTCATCTCCTTGAAGAATGGGCCTGCAAATAAAATTAGCATTTAATTAGGACAATGCAGGCTTTTATTCTAAAATAAGTATGAAAATATGATATTTAATATGCAATATTAGCGACTAATCACACCCCCATACCTATCTTTTGCTCGTCCTCGAGCAAAACAACTAAACTATACTAAGGATTATTATACCACTTTCGCAGGTCGCGCGATTGCACTGAGCATGTGCAACAAGCCGTTAAACCTCTAGGTTTCCCCTAGAGGACGAGTTTTGTCTCGTGAGGGTTTTCAGCGGATTACACCCACAAAATTCATAAAGAAAGGGAAACAAAGAGTTAGTATTTTCGAAAAGCATTTTGAAAGAGAAAAATATTTGGCATATAATTGTAAGATCTAAGCAATCTATAAGTTATAGGAAAACTTAATTTTTCATTCCTAAACTTAGTCTCTATTCAAAAATTTGTTATCAAATTAAAGTAAGGAGTCAAATTGTACTTCTCATCTAGTCTATTACTTTACCCTAAGTCATATGCACTTGTGACTGTGAAAATTTTGACTAAGGGTTCATTAACTCTAACTCTTATGCCTTATTTATTTATATACAGATATATATTTTTTTGGGTGGTATTATTCCTTAGTTTAGGCTTTCTAATCTGCCCATGTAACGAGCCTCTAATCGATGACTCCCAAACCAGACGGTCTTAGGGCACCAGGTGAGAAGACACCCCTAGGACTTAAGGACTCGAGCAAACAAGGCCACAAAACTAAGGATTTTATTATATGAACCTCTTTTAGGCGTGAATACTTATGCTTTATTAGGCACAAATACCCAGCTTAATCAGAGGATTTTTCTTTTCAAACTTATCTAATCATCTTTCGCATAAATACTAAGGCTTGCTTAGGCCAAAGCACCTAGCTAATCAATAATTAGACTTGTTTGTATATATATTCTTTTTTTTTAATATATAACTTGTCTAATCATCTTTCGCATAAATACTAAGGATTGCTTAGGCCAAAGCACCTAGCTAATCGATAATTAGACTTGTTTTTCTTTTATCCTTTTTTTTTATAAGGCATAAGAATCTTTGTTTTTGAACCCTAAGTGTGTAAGTGTATGAAGTGTGCATATTTCATCAAGGTAAAGATCAAGACCAAATTATTTTGACAAATTATCTTCCTAACTCTAAAATTAAATAAATAATCTTATTTTGACCAAGTATAGGAAATCCTAATTTGGATTTTCCTATTCCTTAAAATTAACGTAATTTCTTACAAAAATAAGTCAAAATATTGTTTCTATTTTTCAAAAAGTTTTTAAAAGTAAAGAAAAATGTTAATTTTTTTTTATTTTAAAGAAAAAGAAAAGTTATGTTAGACCCTCCCCCACACCTATCTCATGCATTGTCCTCAATGTATGAATTAATGCATAGATGCATGAAAAAGACGACAGGGAAGGAAATGTTACCTTAAGGTGGTGGTTCCGGTGGTGGTCTGATTGGTCCACGAAACGCGGCCAAATCAACTTTTCTTGGGTCTCGAAGGAACCCACCAGCACTATCTTTAATATAACCCATTAAAAAGATATATCCATGAAGGATTTTTATTAAATATTTGACCCCATCTAATTTCCATATTCCATAACTAATTTCGGAGTCAAATTTGTCAACCACCTCTTCCCAGAATGGAGTATGAAATGATAGAACAGTTGACTTGGACTCAGGAAGGGCAGGAACTAATACCGACTCAGGAAGGTGACTTAAGTCAAGTAAAGGTTCAGGAGTCGAAATTGGTTCAAGAAGCGGGTCCAAGTCAAGAAGTTGAAACTCTAGTCCACATGTATTTTCTAACAATGGAATGTGACTTAATGTGGGTGATTCCAGTTCAGGAATGATAGGTGGAGAAATCAAAACTGACTCTAAAACATTACTCAAGTTTGGTAACACAACAGGAGTCAATATTGATTCAGAAAGTTGAACTGGATCACAGATTTGAGAATCTAGGTCACATATCTCATTGAGTTCAATATCAAAAAATGGAGAACTTGCCAATTTATCCATGGGATTTTTAAAATTGTAAAGTTGGTCAAGTTCAACATGATCCTCAAAGATGGGTGATTCAATTTCTTTATGAATTGGTACAGGATCCAATGTTGACTCCGGGAAAAGATTGAAGTCAGGTGAAGATACCGGAGTCATAATCGAATCAGGAAATAGAATTGAATCACTAAGTTGGGATTCAGGATCATAATCATTTTCAAGTTCTATTTCAGGAAAAGGATAACTTGCTAAACTATCAATATCTTTTTCAAAATTTAGAGTTTGGGCAAGTTCACATGGTTGTTCTGAAATGGAATCTTGATTTCCAAAACTACATGACTCTTCGGCTCTAACAGAATAGTTAGTGACATCAGGACGGTGGGAACGTAGAGATTTGACCATCATATCTATGTCACGATTACGAGTGTTTTGAGCCTGAGTCATGGCTTCAAGCATCTTTTCATAGTTGATAGGTTCATTGTTTTGATGAAAAGATGAAGAATTGTCTTGGAAGTGGTAGTGAAATTGTGAGTCCATCAGATTTTGGGATTTGTGTTTGGACTCACGCATACTCATTTCCATAATTGATGGTTTCCTATTTTGGATGGGTGGAACTGAGTATGAATCTTGAACATAATGTGGACTGGGTGGAGAAGGAGGGCAAAGTGGTTGGAAATTATGCTCGGGGGAGGTGAATCCCCACTGACTCGGTGAAGAGTTAAAATCATTATGGAAATTATAGTTATTAGATGGGGGTATGGGTCATATTGATTCGGATAAGACCAATCCGGCACACTAGGTTGGTCAAAGTTATGATATGCCGGGTTGGTAATATCCGAAAATGAAGTCGGTGTGTAATATGGTTTATTATTGTAGTTGAAAAAATTATTATTATAGTCCATATCACACAATAGAATACAAACAAAGAAAAACAAACAAATAAACAAAAAAGAAAAATTCTAGCCTAAATTAGGGTAGACTTAGGACCTAGACGACTCCTAACTGGTTAGACTGTCCACAGGAGGTCTAATGTAGACTTTAACCACAAGCTAATCAGCCAGGTCAGGGCAAGGTTGGTGGGAGGTTTTCCGTCAAAGACGTTCCTTAATTAAATAACCACCAACCTTCGGGCTTTCGGCCCTCAATCCCTTTCCTAGACACTGATTTTGCAGGAGTTAGATTCCAACATTTTTTCCCCTTAGGATAATCTCCTAATTGAGTCCGAGATGTCCCTAGGGCCAACGTCTACTCAATTTTAGTTAGGCTTGGGTTAGTGAGTGCTTGAAATGTGATTTTTGGGCTAAGGAAGGGTGATTAAATCCCCACCTTATCTTGTTAATGGGTTAGTGCCCTTAAGATCAATTTGTGCAAGTGTACAAGATATGTAAGATTCACTCAAAGCGATATAAATCAACCAAGAAGTGAGTCCTATGCTAAATGCAATGCATACGTACCTTGCTCCAGCACTCTTCAACAGTAAAAAATAAAGGAATTAAAAAGACACGTGCCTAAAATGCAAATGTCTAATCAATTTTTTATCTTTTCAACAAATATTTTACTGTTGATTATTAGCAGGCTTATGTTATGGCATATAAGAAAAATTAAAGTTGCAGCAAACTAGAATTTGTAAACTAAGCAGCCCTGCAAAAAGCTGTTAGTAGTCAACTCGTCCTTGCCACGGATCCGCGGCTTTTGCCGTGGAAACGCGGCAATTCAGAGGGCCCTTGGTCTCTGCTTTTTGGAGCAGAGGCCCAAGGCCACTTGTATGTCACTGCAATAATAATTTTCTGCTTTGCTTGCCCTGTAACCTGCAACAGAGAAGAAAATTCGTTTAGTTCTAAAAAATTTGCAATAAAAATTCAGATTTCAATAAAAACCGTTTTACCCTCCCCGGCAACTGCGCCAAAATTTGATTGAGGCACAACCTGCACAAAAAATACGAGATTATAGAACTTAAGAAAGGAATGTGCAAGTGCTCAATTCTTCCGCTATAGCAAGTGGCTATGCGGGTCGTGATCCACAAGGAGGGTTTGCGATGGAAGCTTTACGTGTCTTTATTGAAATCTTATGAAAATAAGCGAAGGTTCTTCTCTGTTTTTAAAGTTAAGAAAAAGGAAAAGAAAGTTAATGGTTAAAGTAAGAAGAAAACGAGAGATGAAGAAGGTGGAAAATCAGAAAACAATGAAGCGAATATGTACAACTGAAGTGGAGGAAAAGAATGGAAACGATTGGGAAGAAGTGGTGAAAGAAATCGTGTTGGCGATCTATACTATAGCGATAAAAGAAAAGAAAGAAAGCTAAGAATTACTTACCTTGTTTGGTGATGACTTACTTGGAAACCTGCGCAAGTTCTACCTTTGCTTCGGAGGCATTCAACGCATAGATCATAAACTTGAACTCAGTCCCCGTGCACATTATATCGTCAAGCATATGAAGTATGAAGTGATGCGAAGCTTGGAAGAGGAGATCGTCTTCATGAACTATCGCTGGCTCTCACGTAGCTTAGTGATACATGCTTTGGACTTCACTTGTAGACTCAACACATAAAACCAAGGTGAAGTAGAAGAGGAAAACGAAAAGCAAAACAAATGTAAAGTAAAGATACAAACATAAACAAATGTTACCTTTATTGCTTACTGAGACAATGAAAGAAAGGAGGAGGAGTACATCGGTGTCACTCTCAACATCAGCCTCTCTCTCTTACTTACATGAATCATCATCTACCCTAAGCTACATACAAGTTACATAAAACTAAACTACAAAATGAAAAAACTAGTCTAAAATCCTAATCTGCATTGGCGTCCCTTTTGCCTTTGAGTGCAGGTATTTATAGGAGAAAATGGAGAGGGTAGAGGAGTATGAAGATAAGTAAATCTGGCAATTTTTGAACTCCCCTTATCTTCAAACTTGATTTGAGGTGGATATTCAGTTCTGATCTGTAGTTTGTTGGCCTATTGATTGCTGAATATCACTTATCAAATGACAGAATTAAAAATAATGATCAACATAAGAGTTGTAGCTCTATCAGTCTGCTTTCTGGATCATCTTGAATCATCAGAATTGAGATTCTGTAGCAAAAGTTATGATTCGAATACTAAAATGTATCCAGTCAGAATCTGAATCAAACTTGCTTGATCTTTGCTTTAACCGATCGATTCTGAGAGGATTCTTCTCAACCAGTTTTCAACCTCTTGATTTTGCCCTGATTCAGTGTGTGTGAATTAATTCTGATTTAATTCAGAATTTTGGTGGGCTTTGGGCTCATTTCTCTTCATCTCCTTAAAGAATGGGCCTGCAAATAAAATTAACATTTAATTAGGACAATGCAGGCTTTTATTCTAAAATAAGTATGGAAATATGATATTTAATATGCAATATTAGTGACTAATCAATCAACAATAGTGGAAATCCTTCAAGTGTGAAGGCGGGGACGTAGAGCGTGGCTCGAACCTCGGAAACATATACTTGTGTTTGCATTTGCTCGGATTTTCTCTAAACTCAACTCCTTTATTTCTTGCATTACTTGTTGTGTTTATTGCTAGTATTTTAATTTGAGCATTTTGTCAAGTAGAATTTTTAAATTCCGCATTGTTGCCATATTACATATAGCCATCACCTATTCACCCCCCTCTAGGTGATTTCATTATCTTCTCCCTATCATACCCTGCATGAATTAGGACATTAAGATAAGTTATTTGCAATATTCATTACAGAATATATGTAGGAATGTAATAATATTTATGCAATATATGTGTTCAAACACCTTCTCACTTAGTGTACCAGAGCGGGGACATATGCTACCTGGAATCGTACATTCCCAGCCATTTTGCTCGCCAATTTGAATACGACCAGCTCTACGTCGATAATCTAAACACCAACTTGACTTTCATGGGGAGCCTGATTGATTGTGCTCGAGCTTGACGATACTTTATTGCCGCTTCCACTGAGGCACGGTTGTGCATGCCGTTGAGAACCCCGAACCTACTGATGACTTTGGAATTCTGCGAGTGGTACAAGACCTCCTGTTTGGTGGGAAAAATTGAAGATCGAGGAGTAAATTCTTTATTTGATAGTAAAGAAAATTACAACGGATCAATAATCCTCTTACAAGAGAGGGGAGATGTTCAAGCTCAGATCTCCCCTTTGTTTAAAGCAGGGTTCTTGATGTGGTGATAAAAAGTGAATCTTATTTTTTGTTGACCGGGTGAACGTCAGGACCTCTTGGGAATCATCTCTTTGTATAGTAGACGAAGTAACACAGCTTCTGTCCACCAAGGATCTCAAAGAGATTGTAGGCAAAAACGAACTTGTACGCAGCAAGTTGTTAGAAGAGTTGAACTCTCTCTTTCTTTTCAGCTGAAAATCTTGGTGCTTCTACGGCTTACAACCGAAGTTCTTTTTTTACCAAGAATTTTCCGACCCCTTTTCTATAGCAAACTGGGCTATTTATAGAGGTTTCAGGGGGTAAACGTGTCCCCTAAAAACACTCCATAATGGGGGTTAACTCCCTCATTACGTGGGCAGTAATTGACCCAGTAATGAGGGCAGTTATAACCGAGACGCAGGCTTTGGGCCTCGCGTTTTGCCATTGAGGTGATGCTTGAGAAACGCGAGCTTCTAATTCTGCGTCAAGTTTCACGTGAGACGCGGGCTTTGGACTCTGCGTCTTGGTACTACAATAATGCTGAGACGCAGGTTTCAACTCTCACGTCTTGGTCCTTGCAGTGATGTCGAGATACATGTTTCAACCCTTGCGTCTTGGTGCTGCGCTGGTGACGATGATTAGCCTTGCGTCTGGAGCTTGGATTCTACTTTTTGCCGACTTGTCTTCAGTGATTTTTAGACAGCCTAAAGAACCCCTCCAAAGTTTTCGATATTTCGCAGTTGACTGTGACGAATTTCGAAATACTTTGGACTCTGATTGAATTCATAATTCTCATGATTGGATTGACAATAATTTGAGATACTCTGAGCATGATCTTGTCTGGAATATGGTCTTCGTGAGTGTACTGTAAAACCCTTTGAAACCGCCAGAGATGATCGTGGTGAATGTCTAGATACGCAGTCCAGACCCCCTCAGTGCTCTGAGCTGGTTGTTGGCGTACTGTTGATCAGTCACATATATTGCATATACATTGTCACATTACCATACTTTTTATCTAATAAATCCTATTAATAAGTCTTATTCTTCTTTTTTAAATATAGGTCCATTGCTAAAAGAAAGAAAAGAGAAACAAGCCCAAAAGCCTATCAAATTCTGATTTAATTCAGAATAAATTCGAAATCAGGGAATCAGGACAGATCTTGGCAAATCAGAGAGGTTAAAACCGGTTGAAATGAATCTTCCTAAATCAAGCGGTTGAAGCCAACAATCAAAGGCTATTTCGTCAAATCCTGGAGCTGAAACGAGAAAACCAGCCGAAGTTATGGGAGAATCACCAAACCAGGGAGTTCCACCATTTGGGTGTGGCGACCTGGCCACACCAGGGCCACGAAAATGCGGTCCTAGCCGCGTTTCTGTGGCCTTGTTAATTCTGTTGGTGGAGCATTTGCTCCCCCAATCTTCCTACGACCTCTCCCCTCTGGTTTTTCCCTATAAATACCATTTTCAACAGAGAAGAAAGGAGCGAAGACTAGGATTAAAAATTTTGTTTATTCTTTAAGGTTTTAGGCTCTTTGTTAGATAGTATAAAAGTTGTAACTTTATTTTATAATTTGTAGTTCATATCAAATACCAGTGAGAGAGAAGAATTGAGCGATTGTAATCCGAAGATTGAAGTGACACCACTAAAAGGATCAAGCTTTCTCTTCTAGCACTCCAATTCACGGTATGTCTTGCTTTACTTACAAGTATTGTTTTCCATCTTCTATGAGTAGCTAATTTCATTCTCTGGGCTCACTAATTACTCTCTTCTATCACCTCTCTCTTGATTGTTTTTCATGAAAGCAACATTTTTTGAATCAGAAAAACATCTTAGTTAAACTTCGTTCTTGAAAGTACATGAGGATGTCTTTACTTTAAACTTGGACTTTCAATTCACAAATCTTTTTAAACTGTTTTTATTTCATACTTGCTTCTTCGCGCTTGATGGTTTAACATTCTCTTTTTAATTATTTGTAAAGAAAAGGCTTAAGATTTAAACGAAACCATCTTATTTGTTTTACTTGGGCATTAAAAGAAACTAAAAGTTTTTTGCTTATGATAAAAATGATGCACCCAAATGTTCTTGAGATAGGTACATAGTTGAGTAGCAAATTAGTGAGCCCATATCTTCTTCTTATATTAAAAAAAATAACAAATCATTTTTCAAAGCTTTTTAAATCACCTTTTCCAAAGCCTTCTCCAAATTTGCAAATTTTCTTTTAATCATTTCCCTTCTCTCCATTCTCTTTTCAACTAAAAAAACTAGCACCATCCTTAGCTTTCTAAACAAAACACCGAAAAGATTTCATCGCATTCCTCCCTGTGGACACGACCCGTTAGCCCAAAGTTACACGGTAAATCCTTGCTCTTTCATTTTTCAATAAATTTTTGGTGCCGTTGCGGGGAGGGAACGGTGTATTGTTTTTTAACAATTTTGGTGTATTATTTCAGGAACGTCAAGATTCAGATTTAGCATTCAAGCTTTGCAGGAGAAGACTTGGTATTCTGTGCCCCTACTCTCGAAAGTAGGAAATAGAATTTTAACAAATTGCAAGTACAAAAGTTGAAATTTTTGTTGGACTACTAAAACTCTTTTTTGCAGGACATATTGCTTGCAAAAATAAAGTTTTTGTGTGTTATTATTCTTGCTATATCTGCTATTCACAATCCCTGTTTTAATCCAACAGTAATCTGAGTGATTATTAATTACTTAAAAAAAACCTTTTAGACTTGCATTCTAGGCATTTGTCTAATAACGTTTATTTTACAATTACTGTTGAAGATAACTGGAGACAAGGTACGTATGCATAGCATATAGTTTAGGAAACATCCTTGGCTGATATTTGCTTTTGAATGTTACTTTTCTATATCTTGCACACTTTGCACAATCAATTCTAAGGGCAAAACCCAAATCAAGATAAGGTGGGGAAGTAATTACCCTTCCATAGCCCACAAACTATCTCCAAGCACGCACAACCTAAGCCTAAGTAAAATCTGATAGACGTTGGCCTTAGGGACATCTCGAACTCACTAGGAGATTATCCTAAGGGAGAAGGTGTTAGAATTTGACTCCTGCCAAATCAGTGTCTAGGAAAGAGATTGAGGGGCGAAACCCCGAAGGCTGGTGGTTTGGCTTAATTAGGCCCGTCGCTTTTGCGCGGATACCTCCCACCAATATTGCCCTGACCTGGCTGATTAACTTGTGGTCAAAGTCTGCATTATACCTCCCGTGGAGTCTAACCAGTTAGGAGTTGTCTAGGTCAAAATTACCTTAGACTAGACTCGGTTGATTACTCTTGTTGACTATTGGTAAACTTGTTTGTGATTGTGATTCTGTTTGTGTATGCAAGTGCGGTCAAGAGACCCTAATTCATCTAGGTTGACTAGAAACACATCACCACCCAAGTTTGAACCAAAACCAGATCCGATTATGGCTCAACCAACATCATTGCAGGATAGGTTCTATCCCATTAGAACCTCACTTCCATCTTGCATCCAACTTTCATCGGTTGGTGAATACAATTTTGAGCTCAAGCCTTAATTCATCAACACACTCCCCAAGTTTCATGGCTTAGAGTCCGAAGATGCCTATTTCTTCATAAGAGAATTTGAGGAAGTCTGCCTAATGATGAAAATCCCATACCTAGTAGATGATGCTATTAGGTTGAGATTTGTCCCTTTCGCTCTTAAGGACTTAGCTAAGAAATGGCTTTACAGCTTAGCGGCTGGCTCTATCACATCTTGGGATGGTTTCATCAAGGTCTTCTTGAAGAAATTCTATCCAATTCATAAGACCGCTCTCATTAGGAAGAACATCATGCAATTCAGGTAAGAACCTAGTGAACCCTTTTGGAGGTACTTTGAACGTTTTAAAGACCTCCTTGTCCAATGTCCTCACCATGGAATAGAGAAATGGCGACAATGTCAAATTCTTTATGATGGTTTAGACTATTCTACCAAAACCTTCTTAGAAAGTATGTGCCAAGGGAAATTCTTGCAGAAGGATGAAAATGAAGGATGGGATTTATATGAAAACCTAGCTGAAAAGACCATCCAATGAGAACCTACTAGTGAAACCTCTAGGAATCCAATTTCCATCTCTTCAAAAGGAGGTCTCCAATCAATTGAATCATTCATAACTAATGAGGCTAAGTTAGCTAACCTAGCAGGAAGACTGGAAGCTTTAGAAACTAAGGAACCACGTCCAGTCAATCAAGTCAGCCCAAACCAATTTCTAACTCCGGGCTGTACTTACTGTCAAGCCATGAATCATGTGTTTGAGGAGTGCCCTGTTGTTTTCCATAGATTTGCAAAGGGGGAAAACTTACAAAAAGGATCGAGGAGCTAAATTACAAGTATTCTAAAAAGATTACAAGTAGATCTCCTCAGAGATTCTGGAGAAGTGTGCCGATAGGAGTCTGGTCAGCGCGCGACCACTTTGTCCCTTTGACGATGCGAGCGATGAGATTCCCTTCTCGTCTGGTTCGGGGAATCAGAGAACAGAAGGTTGGTAGAACCCTCTTGTTACTTCTCAAACTGCCTTCACTAAGAAATTCCTTCTCGCCTTGTTCCGGAGATTCCTTGAGAAGAAGGGAGGTATTAGGGTATCAGCACCCTGATTAGAGAAGCAGCTCTCTAAAAGTCTCTGAATTCAAGAGAATAGATCTCTGTTTGTACGCGCGGTGCGTCCTCTCGAGAAGTCGTGAAGAAGTCCTTGCATGTGTGGAGCTCTTCGTGCGCAGGGGTTCCGTGCCGTCTCTCTTCTCATCCCTCTCCTTGTGCCCCTGGAGGGCTATTTATAGGGAGAGCAAGGGTATAATTGTCCCTTGAAAATATGGAAACAGATTGAATCAAATCTGTTTAAATCTGGAAAGTAGCCTTGCTGCGAGGCTAGGATCGGCTTCTGCGAAGCTAGAAGTAGCAGGTCGGTTGATCCTCTTGATCTGTTTTGATCCTTTCCATATCGTTGGAGGATTTTTCCTGATCCTCTTACTCGTTTTAGAAGAGTCAAGAGATTACGGCAATCAACTGCCAAATTTGATCCCAGATCTGATCTTGATTAGATTTGGTCTTGATTCGATCGGATTTGATCTCATCCTGAGATTTAAATGGTCAATAGGTTGACCATAGCAGACCTGCAGCAGCGCTGCCCGCATTGAGCTCACAGTGGAGGTGGATGGCGCATGTGACGAAGTCAGAGGATAGCCCTTCAGCGGAGCTAGATATCGTCTGTGGCGAAGTTAGAAGACAGCTCTTCAGTGGAGCTAGATGTCGTCTGTGGCGAAGTTACAGAACATCCTTCTACGCGGTTGCGTGTGGCTTCAAGTGAAGTTAACTCTCTGCGAAGTTAACTTGAGCAGTTCAGGCGAAGCTATAAGTTAGCTTCCTGACGGAGCTGTGAATGGCTTCAAGGCGAAGTTAGGTGATCTTAGCCTCTCAAGTGAGGCTATCCCTTTGGGCTCATGCGATGCTAAGTGCTAGCATCTTAGACCTGCTGAGGTCTGTTTAGAGGCAATCCGGGCTTACTGTCTGCTTCACTGGATCAGTAGAGTCCAAGTTGCTTCCTTGTCCCTCGGAGATGGGTGAAAACTGGTCGTCAGCTTATCTGTTGCTTGTCTTTTGTAAATGTCAACAAGTTTAGACATTGTTCGGACCAATCATCCTATCTTTCATTTGTCTTTTGTAAATGTCAACAAGTTTAGACATTGTTCAGGCCAGTCAGAATCTTGTCTTTTTTAGAGTGTCAACAAGACCCCCTTCAAAGTTTTTGAAAGTCTGCAATGGCTCAGACTTCAAAATACTTTGAATTGCTTTGATCGGTGGTATGTGAAGTACGAACATCGCCATGGTGGTTGAGTTCAGCTTCGCTTTCAATCCTGCTTTGGGATAGATTCGCCGAAGAATCGTGTAGATTCGCGACTCTGAGTAGCTTCGCGTCTGGGCGGCTCCGCGTCTGGGCCTCTCGGAATAAGTTCGCTTTGGAACATCTTCCCTTTCCCAAGGTCACAGCCTTTGGTCAGTTACGAGAAGGATCGCTCCTTATTCGAGGTTATAATAACCTCTTTTGCATTAATCGAGGGAGATCATTCCTCCTTTGTGCGTTTCCGAGGGAGAATATTCCCTTTTTCCAGGCTTAATAAATGCCTTAATGAGGGAGATCATTTCTTCCTTGTACAGTTTCAAGGGAAACCGTTCCTTTTTTCAAGGCTCAATTAATGCCTTAAATGCGCTCGCGCTTCCATGTTTGAAGCGGCAGCGCTCAGGCCATGAGGCCTATAAATAGGACACTTGAGGTCCTCTGAAGAGAAGCGGTCTGCTTTTCTCTTCTCTTCTCTTGGTTGAGAGAGATACTCAGATCTCTGAACTAGTGGGGATGCCCACTCTGGTTATTACCCGGCCAAGGACCGGTAAGTCTCGGTCATCCAGAGACTTCGCCAATAGACTGATCACCTTTAGGGAGTTTAACTCTCTTAATTTAGCTTTAACAGCTGCCTCAGGGATTGATTTCCCTTGTCCTTTGTTTGTATTGGACTGATCTGCAGAGAAGGGTTTCAGCCCAGCTTCCCAGCGAAGCTATCTTTTTGACTTGATCAAAGAAAGATCATTGCATGTGTTAAGTTCGCCATTTAGGCAAAAATTTGGGACTTAGTCTCTTCAAGGTTGAGCCAGTCTTGCCATATAGCTGGGGCTAAGACTGCGTCCCTCTAGATCAGTCTGGCTTAGCCATATAGGCGAGGCTAGGACTTGGCTTATGCTGAGTTAGCCCATCATCATTGTGCAAGCGAGGCTATCCTCTGCTTAACTAAATCTGAAATCCATTCTGCAACTGAATCGGATATAAATTGCTTCGCCCCAATGAATTTGACTTAGCATTTCCTTTGACTTACTGCTAACTTGTTTTAGTTTGCATTGCAGTGAGTTATGTTCGCCAATCTTGTGACTTGATGAAAGAGACCAGAAAGTTGCCTCTTGCTTTTCCAGTTGAAACTTTAATCCTAAGCAGGAGGAACAAACTGGGGCAGCCGATGTGCGTTCCAGAAGAGGTTGGCAGTCACTTATCCGAGATGATCCACTTCGAGGCGAGGCTGGTAGCCGCTTATCCGAGATGATCCACTTCGGAAAAGCGGACGTCACCTGTAAGGTCGCGGATCTTCCCATTGCCAATTTTCATCAAAGAAGATCCAACCTGCTGGTGGCGATCAATCCTTTGCCAATTTTGATTACGGAAGGTTCAACTTCCTGGTGGCACAATCTGTCCTGGTGGCACCATCTGTTCTGGTGGCACCATCTGCCATTATGTGAAGGATTACGGCCTTGTGCAGGAGGAAGGCCTTTCGTGTCCAGTTGGTTTCGCTTGAAAGTAGATAAGACCACTTGTATACCTTTTGAGCAAATGATTCTGTTGTATGAAACACAACCTTGATGTAGTAGCATCAATGTACCTTTCCTTTTAAATCAATAAAGATTTATTTTCTGCTTATCTAATTTTGCTGTGCCTTCTTTTTTGATTTGAGAACGCTTGAATTGGTCCGGTGGAGCTAGACTTCACGCGAAGCTAAGAACAATCCTTTCTGAATTAGGGACGAGTTTCCAGCGAAGCTAGCATAAATTTTCCGCGAAGTTCGGACTGTGCCTTTAGCGGAGCTAAGGTAGGCCTTTCGGCGAAGTTATTGATGCATCGTGCGAAGTCCGCATTTGACTCGTGGCGAAGTTAGCCCTTAGTGAGGCTGAATCAGCGCTTCTCGGGAAGGCGTTTTAGGCACCATTTTAAATTAATTTGAAATGACAGCTTTTACTGTTTTCGATCCGTCGTTTCAGGCGATCATTAGCCTATAAAAGCCTCATCGGGCTTAGAGAGAACGCATCACTTCTCTTTGAAATTTACAAAGCACTTGACTCTTTTCTTCTTCTTCTTCTTCAAGAACTTGCATTGTTCTTCAATGGCTCCCAAGAGACGAGCGGGAAAAGAAGTGGCAACTTCCGTAGCGGAGGGTCCTTCTCCTCCTCCGGTCATCGAACGACCAATCGCCGGTAGGGATCTTTCCCTTTCGATTAGAGACTGCCGTCTCTCTCTTAAAGCCAATTTCTGGCTATCTTTGGATGAACCCAAAAATGATCAATTATGATCTATTATTCTTAGGGAATTCAATTCCCTGAATCTCCCTTGCTTTCTTGATCGGGAATCTAAGAACTGAAGAGTTCTTCTTCAAGCTTCCAAGCGAAGCTATCCCTTGGCGGTTTACATCCTGTTGAATAACAGGATGCGAGGCTGTCCTTTGAAATTTGACAGAAAAGGACCTTAATGCCCTTAAAATGATCTTTAGACCATAATATCCTTCTGACGAAGTTAGCCCTTGGGGCTGTGTCGCATTCTGTTGTGCTAAGCTTCTAGAGCGAAGCTAACACTTAGATATTTTCCTGCATCCTGCCTTCGTGTGGGATGCGGAGTTATACTGCTGCTAAAAAGCTAAGCTTCGGGGCGAAGCTATCGTTAGGCCAGCTTCGCTCAGAGAGCGAGGCTATGCCTTGTCAAATTTTGCTTTCTTATTTTAGCCCTTGTTCGGCTGATGAACTAATCATGGTTTTTCTTTGTTCTTGCAGTGCACTACACTCTTGGTCCTTTGAACAGCCTGTTTGGCACAGCTAGGGGGTTAGATGGCAATGTTAGCCTGCAGTTCCAAGGGCAGGCTTCTCTGTTCAGCGAGCGGAGCTCTCCTGCTCGGGACACGCTTATTTATGGTGGGGACCAGCGCACCATGAGGAGCATCTTGACTACTGCTCCTCTTGAAGATTGTGACCGAAGAATCCATCGTAAGCCCGGCTTCATGTTTGGAGACGCGGCGCCAGACCATGATCGCCAGCTGCTGGGCGGAGAGGGGCAATGGATTTTTCAAATGGATGGCGAGAAGTTCTATCTTCCGTCAAGCAAGCGGCACTTTCCTCTGTCCTTCTTCCAATGCGTGACGAGGGCTCGGAAGATGCCGTGGCAAGTGAGTCGGAGTACCGAATCTGTCCATGTAGGGAAATTGATGCTTCACTCTCCTGGTTACGTAAGAGCAGGGCCTCCCCATTGCATAATGGGCCTACACCCTGGGAATGTACTGCGAGAGATCCCAGTGGGAGAAAATCCTGTGGTGGCACAAACTTTTGGCAATCAATTCTTTAAAGTTAATGGGAACTACCCGGCCACTGATTTCAAGACTCCAGGTTGGATTCACCCTCCGAAGGCATGGTGGAGGGATTTGACTCTATACGTCCTCGCTCATTTCGAGGAGGACCTGGAGAGGCTGAACCTTTATGAGGCCGTCAGGGCGACCTTCTACGGCATTCAGATGAGCGTAGTGTGCTTCTACGCCATCTTCGAGTTATACTGCCCAGCTACAGGGACCTTCTTCACCCCTGTTAGCGAACTGGGCATGGCTCTGCATGAAATGTGGGAAGTCTCTGCTCTGCCCTTGGGATCCTTCCCATATGAAGAATACTTCCCTTGCGAGGCAGAATTGGCGCTTCTAGAGAAGCAGGAGCCCGCCTTGTTTGAGACCTACCGGGAGTTGATGTGCCATTTATACATTTGTTCCAGCATGCATGGAAACAGTAAGGGAATTTCATGCAGCTTGAAGAGCTGGGGAGATTATTTGTTCCCCGATATGGAAAACACTCCTGAAGCGGAACATTGCAGAGTTGCTGACGAAGGCATCTTTAGCCGGATGCACAAGCATTCTCAAGGGGATCTAATTGTGGGAGAAGATGACGGCCCCTATGAGAAAGGTGATATCCTTCGGAGTTTCCATCACCAGGCTCGTCGGCCGATGTCCCGGAAGGCACTGTTGGCTGGTTTCTTGACGGTCTGGTTGAAGAGATGTGTGGTGCTATCTTCTTCGGCGACGTCATTCATCCGACTGTCTTGTTGCCTGCCGTTCGTTTAGTCCATGATCGTTCTCTGGGACTTCTTCCGGCCATGGTGTGCTGTATTCAGAGAGGCCTTCGCGCACTGATGGAGGCTTTCTGTAGGCCGCCAACGACGAAGCATGGAAAGGGGACTGTTTTGCCCCGCGACGGACCCAACCCCAGGATAGGTCGCCGTACACTTATTTGATGGCGTGGTTCGCCCTGCGCTGTCCCTCCTTGATTGAAGCCGGAGAGGACCCCCCAGAAGGTGTTCGAACGGCGCTTCTCCGCCGATTCGAAGGATGTTCATGGCAGAAGAGTTACGTGGCTGAGGCCCGTAAATTGCTGCGCCGCTATGACGTCTATAGCCTTTTTTGCTGCTTCCCGTACATTCAGGATGTGGGCTATGGTGAAGAGTTCAAGGACATGGGGGAAGGGCAAACGTCGTTAAGTCGGGGAGTTTTTGAGTGGCTGGTCAGCATTCGGCCTTCACATTTATTGTATAGAAGCGGGGACACCTGCTACTTGGAGCCTTACGTTCCAAGTCGGTTCGCCCGTCAGTTTGGTTATGACCAACTGTATGTGGGCAACCCAAACAGCAATCTGGCTTTCATGGGGAGCCTCATTGATGGAGCCCGTGCCTGGCGGTTCTTTATCACAGGCTGTATCGAGGCGCGGCTGTGCACGCCGCTGAGGACTCCTAACCTTCTAACGACCCTGGGCTTCTACCAGTGGTATGCAACTTCTAACTCCACACCCCTTGGATTCTCTGTTAATTCTTCGGGTGTGAAGTTAATTTCTCAGCGGCTAAAGCGGAAGGTCTCTGAGAAAAACGAAGGTAAGAGGGTTCGCGTCCCTGGCATAGAGGAATTCGTTGCTGTCGATGACAGCGAAGCCTCGGACGCAGGGAGTCCTCGCTTTGAAGCGGAGACAGGTGCTGAGGCTCCAGCAGCTGCTTCTGGCGTGGTGGGGACAGCCTCCATAGAACATGCCGATGTAGAAGAAGTGGAGGAAGAGGATCCTGACGTCCACTTCAAAAGAAAGCGGGAGGGTGGATCTCGTAGGAAGCAGTTGGTGAAGAAGCCCTAGCGTCATGCTCCTACGGTTGTTGCAGAGGGCGAACCTTCTGCGGCACTTCCTCCTCCTGCCCCATTAGTAGCTGAACCGTCGGTTCCTGAATCGACTACTGGCGAAGTTACTCCAGATCCGGGTAAGATCAGTTTCGTCCTTGTAATATGCTTTTCATGTATTCCGGATAGCTCATTACTTGCTTTGCAATTCAGGTGCCGAGGCGGTGAGAAGCCCGAGAGCTGACACTGTTGGAGAACAAGGGGAACACTATGATCCCTTGTTTACTTATAAGGAGGGCGATGAGGCTGGCTATTTCGCCGTCTCGGAAGAATCCGGAGATGACGCGGATGATGTAGGCCCTTCGGGCGCCAGGACTTCGAAAGGAAGTCCTGAAACTTCTAGCTTTGGGTGGACCACGGAGGGTTCGGCAAGTGAAGGAGGGCCGGCCATTCGTGTTGATTCCGCCAAAGATTTTCCAATGGAGCGCGTAGAAACTGATGCAGCCGCCAAGACGATTGAGGCGACATCATCTTTTGGTACTGTTTTGACCTTTTGACTCCTGCTATTTGTTGTGGCCTACCTAAACAAAATCTTATTGCAGGTGTTCCACCTCTGGGTGCGTCGACTTCAAGAGAGCCCACCCGTCTTTCTGAGGGATCCATGGGTGAAATAAGCGCTTCGACCGCAGCGGATGCTGCTGAGTTGGATGCTTTGTATGGTGACCTGCCCTCGTATCAGCCTGAACCAGCCGGAGGAACAGAGATTGAGGGGACCATAGTCACGGAGGCAACCTCACTTCCAACTATATCAACGAGTGAGGTACCTTTAGCCTCGCCGGCGCCATCTATCTTACCAGGTACGGAGCTGAGAGTGATTACAAGTCCTACTTCCCCGACGCTGGTGGTTGAGCCCGTTCTCCCGGAAGTAGTCACTAGTCCGACCTCGGTCGTGGCTAGTGTACTGGTTTCGATGAAGACTCCTCCGAGATCACCGACGATCTCTCATGTTGCTACAGCCAGTGGTTCTATCGTTCCTTCCACGGTGGTGTCGATAAAGCCGGTGGAATCTTCAGAGGCTGCCCGTCTGCCAGGAGTGATTGAGGCCGAGAATGAATTTCTGGCCAAATTAGTCGATAGCTTTTATAAGAACTTGAGGCGATCCATCGCTTTGATTTTGAAAGGCTCGACTACTTCATTTTCTGTTCTAAAGGTGGTCTTTTACCGAAACATTGAGAGTATTCGAGACTTCGGAGGGGACGACCAGGCCACTACATTGGAACTCCTGGTAGACCAACTTGAGAGGGATGTAGAGGAATGGCGCCGTCTCAGCCATTCAGACCTGGAGTCTTCGGTTAATGAGCAGCTTACGCACCTTGTCGCTCAAACGCATGAAGCCCATCTCACCGCTCAAGAAGCCGTTAAGGCCATTTCTTCAGACTTGAAATCCTTGGAGACGAGGAAGGTCGAGCTCGGGGACGCCATAGATGCTTCTAGCAGCGCTCTTCTTGACGCCAAAGATAAAATTGAAAAGGCCAAAGAGATGATCAGGAAGGCAAATCTTCTTTTATTCAAGGCTGAACCAGTGCGTCTTGAAGAGACTGCCCGGCTTGAGCAGCTTAAGGCTCAAAATGACGAACTCTTGCGGCAAGAGCTAGCTCAGAGGGCAACCTTGGTTGAAGTTGAAGCTCGCTTGGCCCAGACAGCGAGCTTTAATGAGGCTGAGCTGAGGTCACAGGCTCTTGTCAGGGCTGCTGATGATAAGAAGACAAGGCTGACCATTCTTGAGGGACGGATCAAATCTTATGACGCACCCCTATAGCTTGTAATATATGTGCCTCCATGTATCACTTCTTTTTGGAATTAATAAAAGTAATTTTATTTTGACCTTTCTGTCGTGTTTCCAACTTGTTCTACTTTCTGAATTGTCGCTTCCAAGTTGTATTTCAGCCTTCTGAGGAAACAGCCCTTACTTGTACTGAATGATGAAACTTGGCTACCTGCTGGTTCAGAGGTCGCAATGACATAACCGATTGAGACGCCACCAAGTTCGAGGTAGTCCTTGTCGGACTGAAAGGTGAGACCTGGCTATCTGCCGGTTCAGAGGTCGCAATGACATAACCGATTGAGAAGCCACCAAGCTCAAAGTTAGTCCTTGACGGACTGAAAGGTGAGACCTGGCTATCTGCCGGTTCAGAGGTCGCAATGACATAACCGGTTGAGAAGCCACCAAGCTCAAGGTTAGTCCTTGACGGACTGAAAGGGTGATACTTGTCTTTTGTAAATGTCAACAAGTATCGAGACCTGTCTATTGTAAATGTCAACAGGCTCAAAATTGAGACTTGGCTATCTGCCGGTTCAGAGGTCGCAATGACATAACTGGTTGAGAAGTCACCAAGCTCAAGGATAGTCCTTGTCGGACTGAAAGGGTGATACTTGTCTTTTGTAAATGTCAACAAGTATCGAGACCTGTCTTTTGTAAATGTCAACAGTCTCAAAATTGAGACTTGGCTATCTGCCGGTTCAGAGGTCGCAATGACATAACTGGTTGAGAAGCCACCAAGCTCAAGGTTAGTCCTTATCGGACTGAAAGGGTGATACTTGTCTTTTGTAAATGTCAACAAGTATCGAGACCTGTCTTTTGTAAATGTCAACAGGCTCAAAATTGAGACTTGGCTATCTGTCGGTTCAGAGGTCGCAATGACATAACCGGTTGAGAAGCCACCAAGCTCAAGGTTAGTCCTTGTCGGATTGAAAGGCTGATACTTGTCTTTTGTAAATGTCAACAAGTATCGAGACCTGTCTTTTGTAAATGTCAACAGGCTCAAAATTGAGACTTGGCTATCTGCCGGTTCAGAAGTCGCAATGACATAACTGGTTGAGAAGCCACCAAGCTCAAGGTTAGTCCTTGTCGGACTGAAAGGGTGATACTTGTCTTTTGTAAATGTCAACAAGTATCGAGACTTGTCTTTTGTAAATGTCAACAGGCTCAAAATTGAGACTTGGCTATCTGCCGGTTCAGAGGTCGCAATGACATAACTGGTTGAGAAGCCACCAAGCTCAAGGTTAGTCCTTGTCGGACTGAAAGGGTGATACTTGTCTTTTGTAAATGTCAACAAGTATCGAGACTTGTCTTTTGTAAATGTCAACAGGCTCAAAATTGAGACTTGGCTATCTGCCGGTTCAGAGGTCGCAATGACATAACTGGTTGAGAAGCCACCAAGCTCAAGGTTAGTCCTTGTCGGACTGAAAGGGTGATACTTGTCTTTTGTAAATGTCAACAAGTATCGAGAGCTGTCTTTTGTAAATGTCAACAGGCTCAAAATTGAGACTTGGCTATCTGCCGGTTCAGAGGTCGCAATGACATAACTGGTTGAGAAGCCACCAAGCTGAAGGTTAGTCCTTGTCGGACTGAAAGGGTGATACTTGTCTTTTGTAAATGTCAACAAGTATCGAGACCTGTCTTTTGTAAATGTCAACAGGCTCAAAATTGAGACTTGGCTATCTGCCGGTTCAGAGGTCGCAATGACATAACTGGTTGAGAAGCCACCAAGCTCAAGGTTAGTCCTTGACTGATTGAAAGGGTGATACTTGTCTTTTGTAAATGTCAACAAGTATCGAGACCTGTCTTTTGTAAATGTCAACAGGCTCAAAATTGAGACTTGGCTATCTGCCGGTTCAGAGGTCGCAATGACATAACTGGTTGAGAAGCCACCAAGCTCAAGGTAGTCCTTGTCGGACTGAAAGGGTGATACTTGTCTTTTGTAAATGTCAACAAGTATCGAGACCTGTCTTTTGTAAATGTCAACAGGCTCAAAATTGAGATTTGGCTATCTGCCGGTTCAGAGGTCGCAATGACATAACCGATTGAGAAGCCACCAAGCTCAAGGTTTTGATGGAATTTGGGAAAAGGTCTCATTTTCACGGGGAGAAACGAGGAAATCACTGTCATAGGTTTAATGTTAACGTAACAGCGAAATGGACGGAGAGATTTGTATATGTGGCCTTACCATTCTATGGGTGAGAATTGGTAAGTGATATTGGAGAGGGAATCAAATGGGAACAGGTCCCTTAGGATTTTTAACAAATCCCCAGCTGTCAACGGGTTTGATATGCCTTTACCAACTACCGTTTGAGTCGGGCTAGCCATGCTATTCCCCTCAGCATGATGAGTTGTCGAGGACTTATGTTGGGCTTAAAGGCCAACATTTTCCTCTATCCTTAACCGTTAAGGATATTGAATCATTTGATTAACGTATGTGTAACCTTGATTCTCCTTTGAGACAAACAATGTATGACCAGGTTCCTACTGTTTTATGGTTGCATGATTTCGTTTGGAGGAAGAGAGAGGCTCTCCTTGCATGTACCTTGGAATGAAGGTCTTGATCAGAGGTGTGGTGTTAACTTGATTATAAGAAGGATCCTTAATCAAGGATAATACTTCTTTAAGAACTTGCCATTGATCGGCATCATGAGTAAATTGCCGTCTGAAGTCATAAGGCGATATGCTCCGTTTGAATAGACTGTTTCTATTACAAACGGTCCTTTCCATTTAGGCTGAAACTTGCCTTTGGTCTTGTGCGTCATAATCATCGGTCGTCTGACGGCTAACACCAAATCTCCTTTCTGGAAGACTCTTTGTTTGACCTTCTTATTGAAGGCTTTTGAGATTCGAGCTTGATACAACTCGATATGCTGCTGAGCTTGTAGTCGCTTCTCATCTAGGGCTTCGAGCTCTTGGAGGCGCAACCGATCATTGTCCTCTGATGTGATCTTAGTCATTAAAGCGACTCGTAATGACGGCATCTGGATTTCCAATGGTATGACTGCTTCGCATCCGTATACCAGGGAAAAGGAGTATTGCCTGTCGGGGTCCGAACCGTGGTTCGATAGGCCCAAAGACATTCACCAAGCTTTTTGTCCCAATCTCGCTTATTCGAGGAGACGAACTTCTTGAGTAACTTGATGATTGTCTTGTTGAATGCTTCCGCCAAACCATTAGCGACGGGATTATAGGCAGTTGAAGCCACATTCTGAATTCGATATTTATCGCAGAACTGATAGAATACCTGGCTTATGAATTGGGGACCATTATCATGGATGATCCGCCTAGGGACACCAAATCGATAGATGACATGGTGTTTGATGAAATTAACCACATTAGAGGTTTTGACTTCAGCCAGTGGTATAGCTTCTGCTCACTTTGAAAAGTAATCGGTTATTGCTAGGATAAACTGGTGACCTCTTGTCGAAGAGGGGCTGATTGGCCCTACGACATCGATTCCCCATGCTTCAAATGGCCATGAAGCAATAGTTGGGTGGAGCAACTCTGAAGGCTGGTGTATGAAGTCCGCATGAATCTGGCACGCTTTACTCCTCCGTGCATATTGGATGGCATCGGCTATCATGGTTGGCCAATAGTATCCAAGCCTATGCAACCTGTCTTTAAGCTTTGGACCTGGCTGATGAGCTCCGCAAATGCCATCATGTGATTCTTTAAGCACTTCCTATGCCTCTGAATTAGAAAGGCAACGGAGGAGGACACCGTAATATGAACGACGGTAAAGTGTCTTCAAAGTTAGATCGTAGTAAAAACGGAGAGACCTTCGTTTGATAGATGCCGCTTCTTTAGGATCGTCTGGCAGCAGACCATGTAAGGCATAGTCGATGAGAGGAAATCGCCAATCTCTCGGCTCAAGATCCGTGGAGACATTATAGACTTCTCGGGTTCTCAGCATATGCTTAGAGCATACAAGGTGTCGAGTTGCCACTGTGAGGTGATACTTGGTGTCGACCGTAAGGCTAATGTTGTTGCTAATGCAGCAAGAGCGTCTGCCTTGATATTTTGAGATCGAGATACGTGCCCGATGTAGAAACCATCAAACAGATTAGCCAATTCGATGACCGTGTGATAATAAGGCACCAAGTCTTCGTGGCGGACCTCATATTCGCCTTTAACCTGATTGATAATCAGTTTTGAATCGCCGTAGGCTTCAAGGTAGCATACCCCCATTCCGTGGGCGAGCTGAAGACCAATGAGTAGGGCATTATATTCCGCTACGTTGTTGGAGCATGATTCTGTCAGAGAGAATGCTCTAGGAAGGACATAATTTTGTGGAGAGATAAACACAACCCCCACGCCGGCGATGATCCTGCCCTTAGGACCTATTCGCGATGCTCCATCGAAGAACATCTGCCACACTTCATCCTCTGAAGTTACATTGGACTCGAAGACTTCATCTGGAATATCTTCGTGAAGTTTTGAGTTTTCCGGGACTGGATGAGCAGCCAAGAACTCTACAAGGGCCTGGCCTTTAACCGCCTTCTGAGGGATAAAGGTCATGTCGTATTGAGACAAAAGGAGTGCCCATTTAGCTAATCTTGAATTCAATGATCCTGGCTTCGTCATGAGAAGACGCAAAGGATTCACTCTGGAGATGACATGTATGGTTTGGCCGACCAAATAATGTCGTGTCTTCTAAACGGCAAAGACAAGAGTTAAACACTCTTTCTCGATAGGATTGTAGCGAGATTCCGCTCCTATCAGAGTCCTGCTCAGATAATAAATGGCCTGCTCGTGACCATTGTCGTCCTTTTGAGCAAGGAGGGCACCAAGAGAATGGTCCATAGCTTTCACATAAAGCAAGAATGGTTTCCCTGATGTGGGAGCCACTAAGACTGGAGGTTTTGTGATATATCTCTTGATGTCTTCATAAGCTTCCTGACAAGCTTGATCCCATACGAAGGAAGCACCCTTTTTCATGAGTCGGGTGAACGGTTGACAGCGGCCTGAGAGATTTGCAATGAATCTTCTAATATAAGCCAGTCTACCTTGCAAGCCTCTAAGTTCTTTGAGATTCCTCGGTGGATGCATGCTCTGAATGGCTTTGACTTTATCTGGGTCAAGATGAATCCCTTTTGATGTAACAATAAACCCAAGGAACTTGCCACTTGACACTCCCAAGAAGGATTTTGTCGGATTCATTTTCAGTTGGTGAGCCCGCATTATGTCGAACATCGTTCTCAAGTCACGAAGATGGTCATTCTTATTGCGGCTTTTGACAGCACTGTCGTCGACATAGCATTCTACCGTTTTTCGGAGATGATCGTGGAAGATTGTACTCATTGCCCGTTGATAGGTCGCTCCGGCGTTCTTCAGTCCGAAGGGCATTACGGTGTAGCAGTATACCCCCAAGGGTGTTCGGAACGAAGTATGCTTTTCATCGTCGGGGTACATTTTAATCTGATTGTACCCTGAAAAATCGTCCATAAAAGACATTCTTTCGAACCCACATGTATTGTCAATCATGACATCGGTAATGGGCAGTGGGAATTCGTCTTTAGGACAAGACGTATTGAGATCACGGTAGTCGATGCAGATCCGTATCTTCCCATTCTTCTTGAGGACAGGAACGATATTAGCAACCCAATCTGGATGTTGTTCCTCCCGTATGAAGCCACATGCAATGAGCTTGTGAACTTCGGCTTCAATAGCCTCCATAATGTTCGGGCGAAACCGACGTTGTGGCTGCTTGACTGGCTTGGCGTCGGGTCTGATATTCAGACGATGCATGGCGACTTGCGGATCAAGTCCGGGCATGTCTTCGTAGTTCCATGCGAAAACGTCTATATACTTCTTTATGAGTATTATTAATTCTTCATTTTCTGTAAGTGATAAGCTTTCACTTATAAAGATGGGCTTAGGGTGATCTTGACTACCCAAGTTAACCTGCATCACCTTGTCTTCAGTAGGTGGTTCGCGCAGTTCGAATCGCTTTTCCCATTGGAGATCTAATTGCTGAGCCCATGGTTCTTCATCAGTAGCCTCTGCTGGCTCCAATTGACTGCTTGAAGTCATATTAACAGTGAGATTTTCGAACATCATTCCCACACTAACATCTGAGTCCCACTCGGAGGATGAGGCTGAACGCGATGGAATTGGTTCGTCGTCTTTGAATTGAACCGTTGCTGACGACGTGGGTGTAACGTATCTCAACCCCCTGCGTGTATTATCATAGTAATTTGCAGGCTTCCCTTTTGGCACAAAGTTACGCAGCAAACTACGCCTTCCTTTCTGAAATTCAGACCCTCTCCATGCCTTAGGTCGTATCCCATTTTCTTCATAATATGGCGCGCTGGTCGCGCGTAATGGAAGAATTGTGGAGTGTCTGAGTCTGAACTTGAATCTGCGGCCATGGGTCCCCGTGGTTGGGTTCTACCCGAAATTATCGGTAACTGACTTTTTTGGATGGCGGGATCACCAAAACGGCCCCTTCTGCAGGTTCCATGGGCGTGCTGGACGCACTTGGTTTATGTAAAGGCACGTGCAGAGAGCTATCCGTAATGGATTCAAACAACCCAACACTCGCAGGATAATCAAAAGAAATATTATCATTAATTACCCATTCACCTTCATCTTCAGAAGGAGTGTTATATTGGGGATTATTAAGACATGCTATAATTGGTTCATTAATCAAAATGGATGGCACGTCTGCTTCAGATTCTGAATCCGCCTCATTGCCACTATCATCATCATCTGGCAATGGTTCTTTGGATGTTTCACCAGTCTCCTGATACAGGAGAGCGTCAGTGAAGTAATTCTCCACCCCTTTGAATGGTTGCTTTTCAGCGAAGACAGTTCGTACTGTCGCGTCATTCTCAACATATTTGAAGCATTGGTGCAGAGTAGAGGGAACGATCCAGTTGGCGTTGATCCACGGTCGTCCTAGCAGTAGGTTATATGACGTGTCAGCGTCAATGACATAGCACGTCACTTCCGATTTCAGGCTCCCGATTCGGCAACGGAGTCGAATTTTCTCAAGTGGATGACTACTCGCGGCATTGAAACCGTATATTGTAGTAGTGGTTGCGGACAACCTATATAGCGGTATACCGAGGAAGTAGAGAAGCCTTTTGGGGATGATGCTGAGTGCGGACCCCGGATCGACTTGTACCCTTTCAATGCATGTTGAACCGATGTATCTGGTGTAGTACAGAGGTCGATCGTGCTTGTTGTCTTTGAGAAGCATATCTTCCGCTGTGAAGGTAATAGCGGGCACCTTTGATTGTGCATGATGACATTCAGGACACGGAAACTGAGCGTCATCTTTAGGGGTCTCTGGCATATATGTCAGGAATGATTCTGAATTAGCCAGCGCATCCCTGAGTGCTTCTCTTGTCTATTTTGAGAGACGAAGTAGCTCGTGTATAGTAATACGAGCCGGGATATTAGCCAATTGGGCCAATATGTCAAAACGAAAGGGCGTGTCAAGCCCTGGGCCTGAAGGCTTCTTCAGGACATGGTCGAACCGGACTTCTTTAGGCTTCTCTTTTCCCTTGGTTGGAATCGAAGCGGATGCTGGTGCTTGTACTGACGTCGTTTGCTGTTGTGTCTCGTCAGTAGCTTTCTCATACTGTTTTAAGTATGATTTTCCGGATCGAGTACCCGTCGGCTGAGGTACATCGGCCTGCGTTGTGCAAGCATGCTTTTCTCCTTCAGAATCACTGAGCGAAGCTGATGTAAGATTGTCATCGTCTGGCAGGAGGGAGATGACATTGCAAGATTTGCCCTTCGACTTGGACTTCTTTGAATCCCACTGTACGTCTTGGACAAGGTCTGGGTGTATCCACATGACTTCCCATATCTCCAATGTCAGGAGAACAAGACCTCTATTATCTTGAGTTTTAGCCGCAGGATGTTTGACTTCCAGCCGTGGCACAGGGACTGGATAGGTCCCGTCAGGAACTGTGACCTTTGGGGTTTTGCCGAACTCGAGGGTCACCATATTGGCAGCGACTTTCTTCTGCTCTGCCTTCAATGTCAGGACCCCAGCGTCGATCAAGCTTTGAATTCTGTCCTTGAGGATATAGCACTTGTCGGTAGGATGGTGATCATCCTGTGGTAGAGACAGTATTTGGGATCATTCGTGCGTCCTATTTCATTGGGACGTCGAGCCTCTGGTAGCTTCATTTTATTTCCTTTGTGGAGAAAATGGAATATTGTGACCACCTGATCGTCTCTGAAGGAGTACTATTTTGGAGGGAACTTAGACTCCTGATTATTGAAGCTACTCTTCTTGGCTTTCGATTGTACGTCCCCGGACAATTCAACGGACATAGTCTCTTTCCCTTTAGCTTGAGAAGATTATGCTATGTCGCTACGTCCTTTATTGTTCATAACCCATTTGCCTTTGGGGGCGGACATTCGAACTTTTTAGCCGACTTCTCGGCTATCTCAGCTTGTTCGACCAGTTATTTCTAGGTATAGGCTTTGACAGCCCCCATGCGAACCTCTACTTGGTCTAAGAAGTTATGCCTGCACATCTGTAAGAGCATGGGTAATGGCATCCCTGCTGGGAACATCGAAGATAAGTTTCTGAATTGCTCAATATAGTCACGGACAGATTCGCCCTTCTTCTGCACGGTGGAGAGGAGCTTGTCCATAGTTACCTCGGTATCGTCCTCATAGAAACGAGAAAAGAATCGGGTTTCCAGGTCGATCCAAGAATTGACAGAGCCCGGAGGGAGACTTCAGAACCAATCAAATGCCACCCCCTTTAAGGTGCCAATGAACAGCCTAGCCATGATAGCATCATTGTCTATAACATTACCGGTCTGAGACCGGAAATAGTAGATGTGCTGGTTTGGCGAGCTCTTTCCATCATAGGTATGCAATGTTGGTGGTTTGAACTTCGGTGGGTATGGCACTGAGTCCCACTCCAACGGGTAAGGACGGACTGTCCCTACTTTCTTTAACTCATCCCTCTGATCTAGGGATGCGATTTGAGCTTGAAGGCCCTTAAGGACTTCAGCGTCTAAAGAAGAACCCTCCTTGGACTTTTCCGTCTTCGGCTGGTCATTGCTAAGATGTTCTTCCTCGTCATGGTTACTCCCGGTATCATTGCTATTCTGGTTATTAAGGAGTTGAGTGAGCATCTGTTGAATGTTGTCCGGAGCTTCTTACTGAGTCTTAGAAGTTTGTTCCTGAGCTTCCAAACGTCGATGAAGGTCGTCATTAGCATTATCGGCCATATTGACTGATGCTCTGTCTGTTCGTACTGAGCTGACTGTCGCTGAAGAAACATACCCGCTATCTTCATCTTCTTCATCAGGCCACTGGACTGATCTTCTCTTTGGTTCCGGCGAGGCTACTGCCGTTGAGGAAGAAGGCTGTTCATAACTGTAGGGTATCGCCACCCTAGATCTGGTGTTTCGGAAAACACCCTCTTCATGCACCAAGACTTCGCCTAAGCCTGGGCTGTAATTTGGATTTGGGGAGCTGTAGGGAGTATCGTCGGACGCTTGTCTGCCCCTGCGCAGCTCTTGTCCTCTCCCGATCATGTTGACGGATGCAGAGGGTAGGTCTCGCGAGACGCTCCTTTTATGATGTTTCACTGGGGCTTGTACTGACAGCCGATCAAAAACTGATCGTCGGCCTAGAGAAGTGGCGAGGCTTGATCCTAGCTGGCAATGGACTGAGTGGACGGTCACCAGCTGACATCCTACTTGTTGACAACAGGGGGAAGTAGTTTGAAAAGATTCCGACTTTCGTTTGTTTGTCAAGAATTCCCGCAAGTCAGACCCAGTTGGGCCTAAACAATCCAGCGCAGAGGCTCTTTTAGATCGTGCGTAGGACGATGTCCTGCTTCTTTTATCCCCGCAGAGGGGATTAGCACTGAATAGTGCTTCAGTTCTAGCTTCACGGCTAAGAACCTTGGGAGTGCCCTTGGGCGCTGAAGCTGTATAAGCAGCGCTGTCAGCACTTAGGGAACTTCCCTTAACTCCGCCACAAAGCGCGAACTTAGCGCTTGACGAACGGGAGAGCGGAGCACGCTGTGGTGCTTTATCCGCTATGCTGCTGTGAAGGCGATTAGCCTTAGATAGTGCCTTGGTTCTAGCTTCGCGGCTATGAACCTCGCGCGTAGGCTGTGGTACAGTAGCTTCGCTCATAAGAATGAGGCTGGCGCGAGTTGTTGCTCTTGAGTTGGGCGAAGGTATGGTTGTCGCTGTAACTTCGCGGCTAGCAACCTTGTTGGAGCAGGCAGGCATCTTGCCTTTTTCTTCGCGAGAGAGACGCGGTTCTGGCGTAGCCCCAGAGCCTTCTATTTTGGCCTCCACATCTGCTTTGGCAGAGGATACTTAGGTTCGCAAGGAACCTGACAAGCCACACGCGAGGCTGAAGGGTGTTGGCAGAATTCTGCCTCTGGTTTCTGTTCTGAACCCTTGGTCATGGAGACCTTTCTATGCTTCCGTGCATGAAGCATTAGACCACCCCAGAGAGGACTTCTTCAAATTTTTCTTGGTCGAAGTGAACGACCAGGTTTTCAAAAGTGGTGGACTTGGACTGCGGGCGTGCTTCCTTGTTGCGCCAGAGGACCACAGTAGGCTCGCAGAGAGCCTTATCTGTCTCCGCAGAGACTTGTATTGAAGATTTAGCCAGAGAGGCTCTGGCTGCACCGGCTTTCCTGAATTCAGAGATAGACCCGAAGGTCTGTTCGTCGCATTGCGACACTTGATTCTCAGCAGTGGAGAATTCACTCCCCAGCGGAGTCGCCATCTTGTTTTCCATAGATTTGCAAAGGGGGAAAACTTACAAAAAGGATCGAGGAGCTAAATTACAAGTATTCTAAAAAGATTACAAGTAGATCTCCTCAGAGATTCTGGAGAAGTGTGCCGATAGGAGTCTGGTCAGCGCGCGACCACTTTGTCCCTTTGACGATGCGAGCGATGAGATTCCCTTCTCGCCTGGTTCAGGGAATCAGAGACAGAAGGTTGGTAGAACCCTCTTGTTACTTCTCAAACTGCCTTCACTAAGGAATTCCTTCTCACCTGGTTCCGGAGATTCCTTGAGAAGAAGGGAGGTATTAGGATATCAGCACCCTGATTAGAGAAGCAGCTCTCTAAAAGTCTCTGAATTCAAGAGAATAGATCTCTGTTTGTACGCGCGGTGCATCCTCTCGAGAAGTCGTGAAGAAGTCCTTGCGTGTGTGGAGCTCTTCGTGCGCAGGGGTTCCGTGCCGTCTCTCTTCTCATCCCTCTCCTTGTGCCCCTGGAGGGCTATTTATAGGGAGAGCAAGGGTATAATTGTCCCTTAAAAATATAGAAATAGATTGAATCAAATCTGTTTCAATCTGGAAAGTAGCCTTGCTGCGAGGCTAGGATCGGCTTCTGCGAAGCTAGAAATAGCAGGTCGGTTGATCCTCTTGATCTGTTTTGATCCTTTCCATATTGTTGGAGGATTTCCCCTGATCCTCTTACTCATTTTAGAAGAGTCAAGAGATTACGGCAATCAACTGCCAAATTTGATCCCATATCTGATCTTGATTAGATTTGGTCTTGATTCGATCGGATTTGATCTCATCCTGAAATTTAAATGGTCAATAGGTTGACCATAGCAGACCTGCAGCAGCGCTGCCCGCATTGAGCTCACAGCGGAGCTGGATGGCGCATGTGACGAAGTCAGAGGATAGCCCTTCAGCGGAGCTAGATATCGTCTGTGGCGAAGTTAGAAGATAGCTCTTCAGCGGAGCTAGATGTCGTCTGTGGCGAAGTTACCGAACATCCTTCTACGCGGTTGCGTGTGGCTTCAAGCGAAGTTAACTCTCTGCGAAGTTAACTTGAGCAGTTCAGGCGAAGCTATAAGTTAGCTTCCTGACGGAGCTGTGAATGGCTTCAAGGCGAAGTTAGGTGATCTTAGCCTCTCAAGCGAGGCTATCCCTTTGGGCTCATGCGATGCTAAGTGCTAGCATCTTAGACCTGCTGAGGTCTGTTTAGAGGCAATCCGGGCTTACTGTCTGCTTCACTGGATCAGTAGAGTCCAAGTTGCTTCCTTGTCCCTCGGAGATGGGTGAAAACTGGTCGTCAGCTTATCTGTTGCTTGTCTTTTGTAAATGTCAACAAGTTTAGACATTGTTCGGACCAAGCAGCCTATCTTTCACTTGTCTTTTGTAAATGTCAACAAGTTTAGACATTGTTCAGGCCAGTCAGAATCTTGTCTTTCTTAGAGTGTCAACACCTGTATTTCAGGATCAGCAACAATACCTTGAACCGATGAATGCGACCTTTTCAAGGCCGAACAATAATCCTTACGCACCAATGTGCAATCCTGGCTGGAGAAATCACCCGAATTTCTCATGGAGCCAAAATAACAATGACCACTCACGGTCAAATCATGCAAGCCACTTCCATCATGCTAATAACTCTTCAAATCATCAATCCAACTTTTTCAATTTCCACAATAATTCTCCCAACCATCCACCCAACTTTTCAAACTATCAACAAAACTTTCCCAACCAAGCTCCACAATCTTCCTTCCAGAATCCCCTCAACTAGAAAGGAGAATGACTGACTTTGTGAGAAACATGAAAAGATACATGAAGAACCAAGATTCTCTCATGCAAACTATACAGAGGCTAGAAGTTCAAATGAGCCAATTAGTCACTCCACAGAATGAGAGACAAAAGGGTACCTTGCCTAGTCAGCCAATAACGAATCCTAGGAATTCTCAACAAGCTCATTTGGCTGAGGATCAATCAATGAATCAATGTAATGATGTTCACACATTGAGGTCAGGAAAGAAAGTTGATAATCAAGTGTCAACACCAACTAATCCCATTCAGCACAACCAAAATCAAGCATCCACCTCATCTAATTCCACTCCTCCTAAATCTGACGAATCTGAAAAAGATAAGTCAACCAGTCAGGTGCACCAGTCTATAGTACTATTTCCTAATAGGCTGAAAAACAACAAGCAAAATCCACACATGGACAAGATAATTGAGATATTTAATCAAGTGAAGATAAATGTGCCACTTCTTGATGCCATTCAACAAGTCCCATCCTATGCTAAGTTTCTTAAGGACATGTGCACCAAGAAGAGAAAGACAAATGTACCTAAAAAGGTCTTCTTAGCCACCAACATTAGTGAGCTACTATCGGGTCCGATCCCTGTTAAGTACAAGCCCACCATTGCCTGCACAATAGGACAAGCCGAGATTAGTCATGCACTTCTTGACTTGGGAGCAAGTATCAACTTGCTTCCATTCTCAGTTTATCAACAACTCGGGTTGGGCGATCTTAGTCCAACTCAAGTCACTATCCAACTGGCTGACCGTTCAGTGAAAGTTCCAAAAGGGGAGATTAATGATGTCCTTATCCAGCTCGGGGAGTTTATTTACCCTGTTGATTTCATAGTTCTAGAGACACAACCTGTGTCCAATCATAGGGCTCAAACTCCTGTTATCCTTAGGCGACCATTCCTTGCTACTGCCAATGCCATCATCAATTGTAGGAATGGGTCCATGAGGTTAACCTTTGGGGATATGACTAGAGAAGTAAATGTCTTCAACCTAGGAAAACAACCCCGTGATGTTGAGGACCAAACATTTGAAGTCAACCTCATTGAGAACTTAACAAGTGAACATAGGGAAGAATTGGAACTAGAAACTCAGTGTGACTTCGGGTTAGAGTCTGACGACTTTAATCTTGATTAGGTTATTGAGTCTGATGTGAATTGGGCCTTGAACCCTATTTCACTAAATATGGAGCTAACAAATTTGACTAATCCTTCCAGTGAGCCTTCCTCTTCCTTAGAATTGAAAGCCTTACCTGCGCATCTCAAGTACGTCTGTCTAGGCGAACAAGAGACCTTTCCTGTCATCATTGCCTCCCATTTAAATGACAGGGAAGAAGAAGATCTTAAAGCAATTCTAAGAAAGCATAGGGAAGCCATTGGTTGGACTATGACTGATATTAAGGGATTAAGTCCAATCATAGTTCAACATCGCATTCATCTCAATGAAGATGCAACACCTAAAAGAGACCCGCAGCGTAGGTTAAACCCTATAATGCAAGAGGCTGTTCATGCTGAAATTGTGAAACTCTTAGACAATGGGATAATCTATCCCATTTCTGATAGTCAATGGGTCAGTCCTGTTCACGCGGTTTCAAAGAAATCCGGTTTCACCGTAGTGGAAAACGAGAACAAAGAGTTGATCCAAACTCGACTTCCCACAAAGATCCGAGTTTGCATTGACTATAGGAAGCTTAATGCTGCAACTCGTAAGGACCATTTTCCACTTTCCTTCATTGATCAAATGCTTGAACGATTGACGGACCACGAGTATTACTGTTTCTTGGACGGTTACTCGGGGTATAATCAGATTCCTATTGCTCCTGAGGACCAAGAAAAGACTACGTCCACATGTCCATTTGGGACATTTTCTTATAGTCGAATGCCTTTCGGCTTGTGCAATGCTCCTGCAACATTTCAACGTTGCATGTTGAGTCTTTTCTCTGATATGGTAGAACGATTCTTCGAGATCTTCATGGATGATTTCTCCATCTACGGAGATTCATTCACTCAATGTCTCCACCATTTAGAACTTATCCTCTAACGTTGTGCTGAGAAAAATCTGATACTGAACTGGGAGAAGTGCCACTTCATGGTAAAACATGGAATTGTCTTGGGTCATGAAATCTCCAAGAAAAGTGGATAAAGCCAAAATTGAGGTTATTGCAAAGCTTCCCATGCCCAAATGCGTGAAGGATATTAGATCCTTCTTAGGACACGCCAGTTTTTACCGAAGATTTATCAAGGATTTTAGCAAGATTGCTAGGCCCTTGACTAATCTGTTAGCTAAGGACGTGTCTTTCACTTTCGATGCTGAATGTATGAATTCTTAGGAGAAGCTTAAGAGAGAGCTTATTTCTGCACCAATCCTATCTGCACCGGATTGGTCTAAGCCGTTCGAAATCATGTGCGATGCTTCTGATTTTGCCATAGGCGTTGTCCTAGGATAACGCATTGATAACAAGCAGCACGTGATTTACTACTCTAGTAGGACTCTCAACGATGCTCAATTGAATTACACTACTACTGAAAAGAAATTCTTGACAGTAGTGTTTGCCTTAGAGAAATTTCGTCCCTACCTACTAGGGTCCAAAACCACCATTTTCACCGATCATTCTGCGCTTAGGTACCTCATGATGAAGAAGGATGCCAAGGCCCGACTCATTCGTTGGATCCTCCTTCTTTAAGAATTCAATCTCGAGATTTGAGACAAGAAAGGCGTAGAAAATGTCGTTGCTGACCATCTCTCACGAGTGTAACGCCCCGATTCCCACGAATACGGGGACGTCACTGCAACGTATATACGTAAGTCGAAGTACCTTCCCGTATATACGCTAAGCATCAGTACAGACAAGAATCAGAGTACGGAAGCAAATGGTGCATTATACATTCCAACACATAAATACAATCACAGAGTTATCACCAGAGTGATTACAATATTACATGAATATCATATCACTAGTATGCGCAAATGCGAGAATACAGGGAATATACATGAATGAACAGTATAAAAGGTACTCACGAGTTTACACATGGGAACTCGAGAGGCACACAGGGGGCCTGGAAGGATGGAGCTCCGAAGGTCAGCTGGAGGTCCATGCTACCGCTGCGCTACTCTGATCAGCAGCTGGGAGAATCCATACGCTCCTAGCTCCATGACCTGGACGTGAGGTCCAGGGGAGTCAGTGACACTCCCCAGGCGAGTATGATACAATGCCAAGTGGCGAAGCAGGATGAGCACAAGTGTGCAAATGATACCAAGTAAGAAGTACTCATGAGGCAGATAGGTTAGAACAGGTATAGCATAATAATCACAAAACAGGAATCATAACATGCATAGCAGGTATGACAGGAATCATAACGGGAATATATAACAGGTATGACAGGAGGACATAACAGGTATCATAACAGGACTCAGGGTGAGCAATCTAATTGTATGGTTTCAGATTACGACTCCATGAGACTAGTACATCGAAGGAATAATCCAAACAAGGAAACCCTCATCTATATACCTTTATCTCATATTATCGTAATCTAAGTGCATACAACGGAGTAACAGGAACACTTATTATTATTACTCGTCTGACCCATATATCTCGGTATGTGTCCAGGTGTGCACCCCAACACACATACATCCATATATAGCTAGGCGAGGGTTGTTAACGGAAGTAGATGGAGAACTGATATCACCTCTTATAGTGGTTTCCATACACCTGGAACCAGCTTTTGGAGGCCCAAAGTCCCCCTAAATGTAATGACATATAACTTACCGCCAATATATATCCCATCACTATAAGCAAGGTATCATTCCGGCATCCATCACTTCCTCCCATACCCATACAAGTTGTCCTTTTTATAGTTTATTAATATAATTATCTGATTATGGGAATGAGTAGGATCATAACTGTAATCATACATGTAGTCAGAACTGTAATCATAAATGTAATCAGAAATGTAAGACATAGCAAGTGATCAGGTACTACATTCCCATTATCGAGATAATTATACAATGTCAAGTGTATCATGCTGGGTTTTAAGTGATAGCATGACAGGATGGTGATAACACACTAGATGTCAGGTGATATACATGCGTTAAAAGGAAACATGAAACTAATAAGTCTGAAATAATGACAAGTGGTAACATGGAAGTGACTCAAAGTCCAACGACCACGAAGGGTCGGCCACGCATGATATAAAAGCGGTAAAAGACATATAAACATGAAATAGAAATATGAAGCGAAATACTTATCGACCGAGAACTCAAATAGAGGCGAGAGAAAGCGAGACTACTCGCATAATCAAAGAAATAGGAGGATAGCGAGAACACTCGCCTAAACCACCAGAAACGCCGAAAGATCTGAAGTCCATGGAACTCGGGACGCGCCATGATAATAATATGTAGAGAGAGAAAGTGAAGAGGTTTTGATGGTGGTGGTAATTTTGGAGAAGGTAAAGGAAAGGTGGAAGCTTTGGTGGAGTTTTGGAATTTGTGGTGGTTTCCATGGAGAGGGAGGAAGAAGAAGAAGTTGAAGTTGGTGTGGTGGTGGTTGTGGTGGTTGAGATGAAGAGAGTTTGTGATGGAGGCTAATATCTTGGTGAAGTGGTGAAGAGAGAGAAGAGAAATGAAATGGAGAAGGAAGGGTATTTATAGAGTTTTGGATTTGTGAAGGAGTTGCAATTAAATAAAAGAGAGGGGCTTAATTGCAAAGTGGGGATGATGAGGTGTTTCTCTTGGCCAATAGGAGCTTGCCATGTGAGGGGGTGAGGTGGAGAAGAAGTGTGTGGAAGTGGTGAGGTGGAGGGTGAGGTGGAGATTTGTGTGGTGGAGATTGGTGGAAAATGTGTGGATGAAATGGAAGCTTATGGAGGAAGCTAAAGGAATTTGTGGTGGAGAATTAAAGGAAAAAGAAAATAGGAAAGAAATGAATAAGAGAAGATATTTTCTTGGAATCAGAATGTGAAAATATTGGAAGGACAGATACCCGGGATTGAGTCGTGGATACGGAAATCTTTCGGGAAAATACCGGAATCGTCCGAAATTCAAGTATCTCGGAACGACCCGAAATAAATATCAAAAATCCATAATATTATATTAAGAATAATAGTGAAATCCTTTTTTTGAAATACTTTATAGTTTTAAAACTAAAAATCCCGGAATCAGTTACCTACCGACTCCGTTGGAATTTTCATAAAATCAATAAATCCTCAGAAAAAGAATGTAGGTAGAAAATATGATTTTAAGGAATAATGCCTAAAGGGACATCTTGAAATTCCTAACTGATTGTGAAATAAAAATACTGGAATCAGTCTTCTGCCGACTCCGGTGGGATATCCATAAATTCGTAAAATCTCCAGAAAAAGGATTACGTAGGAAATATTACTCTAAGAAGAAATGTCTAAAGACTCTTTGAGAAATTCTAAACAGTTTGTAAGATAGAAATTCAGGAATCGATCAGTGGCACTGGTCGACACCGGTTTTGAAGAAATTCATTTTAATTCTAGAAAATTTCAGAAATTCACATAAAATCTAATATATTAGAAAATGATATTTGAAATTGAAATTGGTCAAATACGGGAAGTAAATCGAAAAATACGATCGAAAAACTGAATACGCAATTAAGTACGTATTCCGGGAACGGGGTATTACAATCTACCCACCTTACAAAAATTGCGTCCTCGCAATTTCGTTAAGGGGTTAAATTGAATACAAAGGGGACAAGGCTGGAATAAAGGCTTCATAAAACCAAAACAGGGAAAGGATAGGAAGAATCAAAGGAAGGGACTAGAATCAAAGGAAAGATAGTCAAGAAATAGATAACTCTGTACTTGTAGTTGGAATGTATAACCAAGACTCATGTGTTCCAGTTGCAAATCTCTTTACTATTGAGTTGCCTTCTGGACGTACTGAAGATGTCCAGAGCCTAGGCTCTGATACCAACTTGTAACGCCCCGATTCCCACGAATACGGGGACGTCACTGCAACGTATATACGTAAGTCGAAGTACCTTCCCGTATATACGCTAAGCATCAGTACAGACAAGAATCAGAGTACGGAAGCAAATGGTGCATTATACATTCCAACACATAAATACAATCACAGAGTTATCACCAGAGTGATTACAATATTACATGAATATCATATCACTAGTATGCGCAAATGCGAGAATACAGGGAATATACATGAATGAACAGTATAAAAGGCACTCACGAGTTTACACATGGGAACTCGAGAGGCACACAGGGGGCCTGGAAGGATGGAGCTCCGAAGGTCAGCTGGAGGTCCATGCTACCGCTGCGCTACTCTGATCAGCAGCTGGGAGAATCCATACGCTCCTAGCTCCATGACCTGGACGTGAGGTCCAGGGGAGTCAGTGACACTCCCCAGGCGAGTATGATACAATGCCAAGTGGCGAAGCAGGATGAGCACAAGTGTGCAAATGATACCAAGTAAGAAGTACTCATGAGGCAGATAGGTTAGAACAGGTATAGCATAATAATCACAAAACAGGAATCATAACATGCATAGCAGGTATGACAGGAATCATAACGGGAATATATAACAGGTATGACAGGAGGACATAACAGGTATCATAACAGGACTCAGGGTGAGCAATCTAATTGTATGGTTTCAGATTACGACTCCATGAGACTAGTACATCGAAGGAATAATCCAAACAAGGAAACCCTCATCTATATACCTTTATCTCATATTATCGTAATCTAAGTGCATACAACGGAGTAACAGGAACACTTATTATTATTACTCGTCTGACCCATATATCTCGGTATGTGTCCAGGTGTGCACCCCAACACACATACATCCATATATAGCTAGGCGAGGGTTGTTAACGGAAGTAGATGGAGAACTGATATCACCTCTTATAGTGGTTTCCATACACCTGGAACCAGCTTTTGGAGGCCCAAAGTCCCCCTAAATGTAATGACATATAACTTACCGCCAATATATATCCCATCACTATAAGCAAGGTATCATTCCGGCATCCATCACTTCCTCCCATACCCATACAAGTTGTCCTTTTTATAGTTTATTAATATAATTATCTGATTATGGGAATGAGTAGGATCATAACTGTAATCATACATGTAGTCAGAACTGTAATCATAAATGTAATCAGAAATGTAAGACATAGCAAGTGATCAGGTACTACATTCCCATTATCGAGATAATTATACAATGTCAAGTGTATCATGCTGGGTTTTAAGTGATAGCATGACAGGATGGTGATAACACACTAGATGTCAGGTGATATACATGCGTTAAAAGGAAACATGAAACTAACAAGTCTGAAATAATGACAAGTGGTAACATGGAAGTGACTCAAAGTCCAACGACCACGAAGGGTCGGCCACGCATGATATAAAAGCGGTAAAAGACATATAAACATGAAATAGAAATATGAAGCGAAATACTTATCGACCGAGAACTCAAATAGAGGCGAGAGAAAGCGAGACTACTCGCATAATCAAAGAAATAGGAGGATAGCGAGAACACTCGCCTAAACCACCAGAAACGCCGAAAGATCTGAAGTCCATGGAACTCGGGACGCGCCATGATAATAATATGTAGAGAGAGAAAGTGAAGAGGTTTTGATGGTGGTGGTAATTTTGGAGAAGGTAAAGGAAAGGTGGAAGCTTTGGTGGAGTTTTGGAATTTGTGGTGGTTTCCATGGAGAGGGAGGAAGAAGAAGAAGTTGAAGTTGGTGTGGTGGTGGTTGTGGTGGTTGAGTGAAGAGAGTTTGTGATGGAGGCTAATATCTTGGTGAAGTGGTGAAGAGAGAGAAGAGAAATGAAATGGAGAAGGAAGGGTATTTATAGAGTTTTGGATTTGTGAAGGAGTTGCAATTAAATAAAAGAGAGGGGCTTAATTGCAAAGTGGGGATGATGAGGTGTTTCTCTTGGCCAATAGGAGCTTGCCATGTGAGGGGGTGAGGTGGAGAAGAAGTGTGTGGAAGTGGTGAGGTGGAGGGTGAGGTGGAGATTTGTGTGGTGGAGATTGGTGGAAAATGTGTGGATGAAAATGGAAGCTTATGGAGGAAGCTAAAGGAATTTGTGGTGGAGAATTAAAGAAAAAAGAAATAGGAAAAGAAATGAATAAGAGAAGATATTTTCTTGGAATCAGAATGTGAAAATATTGGAAGGACAGATACCCGGGATTGAGTCGTGGATAAGGAAATCTTTCTGGAAAATACCGGAATCGTCCGAAATTCAAGTATCTCGGAACGACCCGAAATAAATATCAAAAATCCATAATATTATATTAAGAATAATAGTGAAATCCTTTTTTTGAAATACTTTATAGTTTTAAAACTAAAAATCCCGGAATCAGTTACCTACCGACTCCGTTGGAATTTTCATAAAATCAATAAATCCTCAGAAAAAGAATGTAGGTAGAAAATATGATTTTAAGGAATAATGCCTAAAGGGCCATCTTGAAATTCCTAACTGATTGTGAAATAAAAATACTGGAATCAGTCTTCTGCCGACTCCGGTGGGATATCCATAAATTCGTAAAATCTCCAGAAAAAGGATTTAGGTAGGAAATATTACTCTAAGAAGAAATGTCTAAAGACTCTTTGAGAAATTCTAAACAGTTTGTAAGATAGAAATTCAGGAATCGATCAGTGGCACTGGTCGACACCGGTTTTGAAGAAATTCATTTTAATTCTAGAAAATTTCAGAAATTCACATAAAATCTAATATATTAGAAAATGATATTTGAAATTGAAATTGGTCAAATACGGGAAGTAAATCGAAAAATACGATCGAAAAACTGAATACGCAATTAAGTACGTATTCCGGGAACGGGGTATTACAACGAGTCCCTAATTCTTCATGCAACGAATTACCCATAAATGAGGATTTTCCTGATGAAAATCTCTTAGCTATCCTTAGGGAACCTTGGTATGCTGATATAGTGAATTACTTAGTCACAAACCAAACTCTATCTCATTGGTCCAAAAACGATATATATCGGTTCTTATCCAAGTCCGGTATTTCTTTTGGGAGGAACCGTATCTTTTTAAGTACTGTTCTGACCAAATTATTAGGAGATGCATTCCCGATGAGGAGGTTAAGAGTGTTCTATCCTTTTGTCATGAACTTACATGCGGTGGATACTTTGGTCCCGCAAGACTGCTGAAAAAGTGCTACAAAGTGGGTTCTATTAGCCCACATTGTTTAAAGATGCTTATGAATTTTACAAGATGTGCCCTAGATGCCAGATGGTAGGAAGGATCTCAAAACGAGATATGATGCCCCTCAACCCAATTCTAGAAATAGAACTCTTTGATGTTTGGGGCATAGACTTTATGGGTCCATTTTCTAATTCATTTGGAAACCAATACATATGGTTGCTGTGGACTATGTGTCCAAGTGGGTGGAAGCTATTCCTAGTAGAACTAATGATAACAAAGTTGTCATAAAGTTTTTAAAGAGAACATTTTCTCACGCTTCGGAACCCCTCGTGCTATCATCAGTGATAATGGCACTCACTTTTGCAATAGATCCTTTGAAGCTCTTATGCGAAAGTATGCCATAACTCACAAGTTGTCCACGCCTTATCATCCTCAAACCAGTGCGCAGGTTGAGGTTTCAATAGACAAGTCAAGCTTATCTTGGAGAAGACTGTGAACCAAAATCAGAAAGATTGGTCCACCAAACTTGTAGATGCCCTATGGGCCTACAAGACCGCTTTCAAGATGATTCTAGGGATGTCTCTTTATAGGTTAGTCTATGGTAAAGCTTGTCACCTACCCGTTGAGTTAGAGCACCGGGCCTTATGGGCAATCAAGCAGTTAAATTTTGACTTGACTAAGGCCGGTGACCTTCGAAAATTACAAATTTCCGAATTAGAGGAGTTAAGAAATGAGGCCTATGAAAATGCTAAGATCACTAAAGATAGAGTTAAGATTTTTCATGATAAACACATCATAAGAAAAACCTTTGTCCCTGGACAAAAAGTCTTACTCTATAATTCTAGGCTTCATCTTTTTCTAGGAAAATTAAAATCAAGATGAACTGGGCCATTTATTGTAAAAACCGTGTTTCCACACGGTGCAGTAGAGATCAGTGACACCAAGAATGGAAATGACTTTAAGGTAAATGGTCAACGGCTTAAACCTTTCTTAGAATTGGTGCCGGTAAATGAAACGGTTATGGGTCTTTTTGACCCAGTGTATCGGTAACTTTCCTCTTTTCTATTTTATTTCATGCATCTTTACATTTCTCTCATACATTGGGGACAATGCGTGAGATAAGTGTGGGGGAGGGTTCTTACATGACTAATATAAAACTAAAAAAAAAAAGAAGAAAACAAAGAAATATATATATATATATATATATAATATATATATAAACTTTTTGAAAGGTAAGAACAATATTTTGATATATTTTTTGTAAGAAATTAAGTCAATTTTAAGGAATAGGAAAATCATAATTAGGATTTCTTACACTTGGTCAAAATAAGATGACTTGTTTGATTTTTAGGGTTAGGAAGAAAATTTATGAAAGTAATTTAGTCTTGATCTTTACCTTGATGAAATATGCACACTTTATATACTTACACACTTAGGGTTCAAAAACAAAGACTCTTATGCCTTATATAAAAAAAAAGAAAAAAACTATATATGTATAAAAAAATAAACAAATCTAATTATTGATTAGCTAGGTGCTTTGGCCTAAGCAAGCTTTGGTATTTATGCAAAAGATAATTAGATAAGTTTGAAATATATATATATATATATATATATATATCCTCAGATTAAGCTGGGTATTTGTGCCTCATGAAGCATTTTATAAATAAAAATCTTGGTTTTGTGGCCTTGTCTGCTAAGTGTTTAAGTCCTTAGGGGTGTTTTCTCACCTGGTGCCCTAAAACTATCGGTTTTGGTATCACCGACTAACGGCTCGTTACATGGGCAGATTAGAAAGCCTAATGGAATTGAGGAATAAATACCATCAAAAATAAATATAAATAAGGCATAAGAGTTAATGTTAAAGAACCCTTAGTCAAACTTCACAGTCACGATGATGCATATGACTCAGGATAAAGAAATAGACTAGATGAGAAATATAATTTGACTCCTTACTTTGATTGATGACATGTTTTTGAATAGAGACTAAGTTTAGGAATGAAAAATTTGATATTCCTATAACTTATAGATTACTTAAACTCTCACAAATATACTTCAAATATTTTCTCTTTCAAAATTTTTTCGAAAATACTAACATTTTTTGCTCTTTATTTATGAATTTTGTGGGTGCAATCTACTGAAAACCCTCACGAGATAAAACTCATCCTCTAGGGGTAACCTAGAAGTTTAACGGCTTGTTGCACATGCTCAGTGCAATTGAGTGACCTGCGAAAGTGGTTTAATAATTGATTAGAATTAGTTTTGATGTTTTGCTCGAGGGCGAGCAAAAGATAAGTGTGGGGTGTGATCAGTCACATATATTGCATATACATTGTCACATTATCATACTTTTTATCTAATAAATCCTATTAATAAGTCTTATTCTTCTTTGTTAAATATAGGCCCATTGCTAAAAGAAAGAAAAGAGAAACAAGCCCAAAAGCCCATCACATTCTGATTTAATTTAGAATAAATTCGAACTCAGGGAATCAGGGCAGATCTTGGCAAATCAGAGAGGTGAAAACCGGTTGAAATGAATCTTCCAAATTAAGTGGTTGAAGCAAACAATCAAAGGCTGTTTCATCAAATCCTGGAGCTGAAACGAGGAAAACCAGCAGAACATATGGGAGAATCACCAAACCAGGGAGTTCCACCATTTGGGTGTGGCCACCTGGCCACTAGGGCCGCGTTTTCGCGGCCTTGTTAATTCTGTTGGGGGGAGCGTTTGCTCCCCCAATCTTCCCACGACCTCTCCCTCTGATTTTTCCCTATAAATACCATTTTCAACAGAGAAGAAAGGAGCGAAGACTAGGATTAGAATTTTTGTTTACTCTTTAAGGTTTTAGGCTCTTTGTTAGATAGTATAAAAGTTGTAACTTTGTTTTGTAATTTGTAGTTCAGATCAGATACCAGTGAGAGAGAGGAATTGAGCGATTGTAATCCGAAGATTGAAGTGACATCAATAAAAGGATCAAGATTTCTCTTCTACACTCCAATTCACGGTATGTCTTACTTTACTTACAAGTATTATTTTTCATCTTCCATGAGTAGCTAATTTCATTCTCTGGGCTCACTAATTACTCTCTTCTATCACCTCTCTCTTGATTGTTTTTCATGAAAGCAACACTTTTTGAATCAGAAAAACATCTTAGTTAAACTCCGTTCTTGAAAGCACATGACAATGTCTTTACTTTAAACTTGGACTTTCAATGCACAAATCTTTTTAAACTATTTTTATTCTATACTTGCTTCTTCGCGCTTGATGGTTTAACATTCTCTTTTTAATGATTTGTAAAGAAAGGGCTTAAGATTTAAACGAAACCATCTTATTTGTTTTACTTGGGCATTAAAAAAAACTAAAGGTTTTTTGCTTATGATAAAAATGATGCACCCAAATGTTCTTGAGATAAGTACATAGTTTGGTAGCAAATTAGTGAGCCCATATCTTCTTCTTATATTATAAAACAACAACAAATCATTTTTCAAAGCTTTTTAAATCACCTTTTCCAAAGCCTTCTCCAATTTGCAATTTTTCTTTTAATCATCTCCCTTCTCTCCATTCTCTTTTCAACTAAAAATAACTAGCACCATCCTTAGCTTTCTAAACAAAATACCGAAAAGCTTTCATCGCATTCCTCATCGTGGACACGACCCGTTAGCCCAAAGCTACACGGTAAATCCTTGTTCTTTCATTTTTCAATAAACTGTTGAACCAGGGGTAAACAGTCGTCTGCTTCTGCCAGTGTACTGTTGAACTAATTTGCAGAAGCAAAGACTGAATGCAAGTCTTGTAGACGCAGGGGTCATGTTGATCTAGAGACGCAATCCTCACTCGGAGTGGGGATGCATCTATTAATTTGCTGAAGAAACGCGACTCCTGGAGGGACACGATCTTTGAAGTGAAGACGCAGCTCTCACTGTGTTGACTAGGCACGGCTTTGGCCTTGCTGAAGAGGCGTGACCTTGGAGGGACGCAGTTTTTGTTAAGCGCGAGTCTGCGTTTGGGCGCGTTGCCACATGTCCGGCGGAGTTGAAGGGACGTCTTTCCTTTGACGCGCGAAATTCACGTCGCATTTAAGACGCACGCCACGTGTCGGGCGGGGATTAGGCCTCGAGCCATGCGCCGCGTATCTCTACGGATCACTGTGCCTATAAACGACAACAGTCTTTCAAGAGTCATCATTATACTCTTCTTCTTCTTCTTCACTGAGCATTATATTTAGGGATAAGAAAAGCTTAAAGCTTTTTCCATTTTAACCATCTTCAACCGATCTCACGGTCTAAATGGAACCGAAGACCAAGTCTGTTTCCTCATCCTCGAGCGCTGTCGCTCCGGAGATTCAAATGGGTGGTCCTTCCGCGCAGGAGGCCCCCATTTCAGGTAATAAAATCATCTGATCTGGTTTCTGCCATTGAAGAGGCTTACAGAGTTCTTTTAACTCTTAAGTCTCTTTTAAATGTGAACCGCCAACGCAAGACTCATGCCCGTGTTTTATCTTCAGATGCGGCTCTTTAATTGATAGGCAAGACGCCGGTTTGACGACTTCTGTGTCTTGTTTCATCAAATTGAGTCCGTATCTGTTTGTTGAACGAGGCCTCATTGAGCCTTGCGTTTTGGACTCATTGCTCATAATATTTCTAAGTGTGGGGAGTTCAGACGCAAACTTCTTGTGATTCTCGCGTCTTGTAAGATCAGACGCAAGTTTTACTGAGTCTCGCGTCTGAGTCCGATACTTAGAAATTTTTCTAAGTTATGGATTTTGACATGCAGGCTACATGCAAGCCTCGCATTTTTGAGCCTGGCACGGATTTTGCAGATTTTCGCATATGGGTTCATTTTTCTTTCAGATTTCTGACAAGAATGTTGTTCCTTGCAGTGTGATACTCTCTAGCCCTCTGTCCAAGAAGTGTCATTTTGGGCACGTAGGTGGCGTTGATCGTAATTTGACCATTGTGCTTCAGAAAACCGCTCTTGTGACTACTGGAAAGTTAAAGGAGTGGAAGGAGAGGATCTCCAAAACCAGCATGGTAACCCTTCGAGAGATTATCTCTGATGGGCTGTTCGAGACGGATTCCCGCACTCCGTTACGGAAGCCTGTTTTCCTCTTCGGTGACGCCATTGACGAGGATGATAGGATTCTGCATGACGAAGATTATAAGTGGCTCCATCAGATAGGGGACAGGAGGTTCTTTCTTCCCAATATGGAGGGGATGTATTCCTTGTCCTATCTTCAAACATGTCTGTTCACCGTGCGATAGATTGAGATCTTTCCCAGTTTGTCTCCGGCGTCTCTCTTAGCAGATTACGTGCAAAAGAAGTACACTCTGCTGGCCATGGAAAAGATGTCTTCGGTTTATTTCCCAGGTTAGTCAGGCCTGAGTACCCGAAATTAGAAACCCTCAGCATGGCGCCACCTTCATCAATCAGTTTTTGAAAGTTAGGGGTGACTTTCCCATCGATTTTCGTCTGCTCGGATGGGTCCATTCTACCAACAAATCCTGGTGGGGTAGGATGGTTGGATTTGTTCTTGTCGAGCTCGGGCCTCTGCTGCAATAGGTGGGTTATATCACTCAGTCAGGGCCGTACAGTATGGCCTCCCGCAAAGTTCCCATAATTTTTATGGTGCCCTGGAGCACTATAATCCTCTGACGGGCACATTTTTTACTCCAGTCGGAGAGATGGGCTCGCTCTTCATGAACTGTATGAAGTCTCAGGGCTAGTCATGGGAGATGCCCCTTATGAAGAATATGTCCCGACTTCTGAGGAGCTTCACCTCCTGAAGAAAGAGGACCCTCAGGTGTATGAGACATACTGGGAAGTGTTATGCCACTTCCACATTGCGGCCAAATATCCTCCTGGAGGAACAGGGGTGTCAAGCAGATGTCCTGGGCTAGCTATCTGTTCAATGACATAAATGAGAAGGATAGCCCAGTGACTAGTCTGGCTCCTTGCACTGACGAGGAAATTGCTGAGAGGATCGATGCCTCTGTAAGCTCTTACACCACTGAGTCGAACGAGGACACTTTCAGACCAGATACGGTCTTTGAAAATTTTCATCACCAAGCCTGAGTTCCCATTTCTGACCGGGCTCTATTGGCGGGCTTTCTTATGCTGTGGCTGAAACGTTGTGGTTGCCAACACTGCCACATGAAGTAATTGTTGCTAATGTGGTGTACCCGGCGGTCTTGCTTGCCTACAAAAAATCTATCGCTCTCTTTTCAGCGATGGTAGCCAGAATTCAGAGTGAATTACGGGCTCTGGTTAAAAGCCTGTGCCAAGTGGAGGTCATTGTAGACTCTGAGGGCAGGCCGGAGGTTGATTCGGAGGGAAGGCCGAGAGTGAAGACCCCTAACCCTGGATCGAGCTTCCATATACATACCTGATGGCCTGGTACATTATGCACTACCCTTCACTGATGACGGCGGTGCCTCTTTCTGCAAACTTGATTTGATGTGGATATTCAGTTCTGATCTGCAGTTTGTTGGCGTGTTGATTGCTGAATATCACTTATCAAATGATAGAATTAGAAATAGTGATCAACATAAGAGTTGTAGCTCTGTAAGTCCTCTTTCTGGATCATCTTGAATCATCAGATTTGAGATTCAGTAGCGAAAGTTATGATTCAAATACTAAAATGTATTCAGTCAGAATCTGAGTCAAACTTGCTTCATCTCATCCGTTGATCTTCTCTCTATCCATTTATCTCTCTGTATTTGATATTATCCTCGATTGATCTTTAGCTAACCAAAATAGATTTATAGAAATCTAATTTTACTGGTTTCCATTTGGTGTTATCTTTCTGATTTGTTCTGATCTTCAACTGAACATTTGCCCCAGTCCTTGATTTGTTCTAACTAGATCTGGGATCATCCTCAGCTAACCAAATAGATCCAGTTAAATTTGATTTTAACTGGTATTTATTTGGTTTAATCCTCTTTTCTTCATTATTATCTTCTACAAAATAGACATTTAAGACAAAGAAATTAGCAGATTTATTACACGATAAATGTAGGAGTGTAATAAAAAGAATGCAAAATATGTGTACGATCACACCCCCACACCTATCTTTTGCTCGTCCTCGAGGAAAACAACAAAACTAAACCAAAGATTATTAGACCACTTTCGCAGGTCACGCGATTGCACTGAGTTAAACCTATAGGTTACCCCTAGAAGACGAGTTTTGTCTCGTGAGGGTTTCAGCGGATTGCACCCATAAAATCCATAAAGAAAGAGAAAAATATTAGTATTTTGAAAACACATTTTGAAAGAAAAAATATTTGAAATATTATTGTAAGTTTTAAGTAATCTATAAGTTATAGGAAAACCGGATTTTTCATTCCTAAACTTAGTCTCTATTCAAAAATTTGTTATCAATCAAAGCAAGGAGTCAAATTGTACTTCTCATCTAGTCTATTACTTTACCCTAAGTCATATGCACCTTGTGACTGTGAAAATTTTGACTAAGGGTTTTTAACTCTAACTCTTATGCCTCATTTATTATATATATATATATTTTTTGGTGGTATTATTCCTTAGTTCTATTAGGCTTTCTAATCTGCCCATGTAACGAGCCTTTAATCAATGACTCCCAAACCAAACGGTCTTAGGGCACTGGGTGAGAAAATACCCCAAGGACTTAAGGACTCGAGCAAATAAGGCCACAAAACTAAGGATTTTATTATATGAAACACTTTTAGGCATGAATATTTATGCTTTATTAGGCACAAATACCCAGCTTAATCAGAGGATTTTTATATATATTTTTTTCCTCAAACTTATCTAATCATCTTTCGCATAAATACTAAGGCTTGCTTAGGCCAAATCACCAGCTAATCAATAATTAGATTTGTTTATCTTTTATTTTTTTCTTTTTTTTTTTTATTTTGTTTTAATTTTTTTTAAGGCATAAGAATCTTTGTTTTTGAACCCTAAGTGTGTAAGTGTATGAAGTGTGCATATTTCATCAAGGTAAAGATCAAGACTAAATTACTTTGACAAATTATCTTCCTAACCCTAAAAATCAAATAAATAATCTTATTTTGACCAAGTATAAGAAATCCTAATTTTGATTTTCCTACTCCTTAAAATTGACTTAATTTATTACAAAAAATATGTCAAAATATTGTTTCTATTTTCAAAAAAATTTTTAAAAGTAAAGAAAATGTTAAAAAAATTTATTTTTTTAATAAAAGAAAAACCTAAGTTATGTTAGAACCCTTCCCCACACCTATCTCATGCATTGTCCTCAATGTATGAATTAATGCATAGATGCATCAAAAAGAAGACAGGGAAGGAAAATACTACCTTAAGGTGGTGGTTCCGGAGGTGGTCTGATTGGTCCACGAAATGCGGCCCAATCGACTTTGCATGGAGTTTGGAGGAACCCACCAGAAATCTCTCTAATATAACCCACTAAAATGATGTATTCATGAAGGATTTTTATTAAAAATTTAACCCCATCTAATTTTCAAATTCCATAATCAATCTCGGACTCAATTAGGAGATTATCCTAAGGGGGAAAGGTGTTGGAATTTGACTCCTGCCAAATCAGTGTCTAGGAGGGGATTAAGGGCCGAAAGCCCGAAGGTTGGTGGTTACTTAATTAAGGAACGTCTTTGACGGATAACCTCCCACCAATCTTGCCCTGACCTGGCTGATTAGCTTGTGATCAAAGTCTGCATTATACCTCCAGTGGACAGTCTAACCAGTTAGGAGTCGTCTAGGTCATAGGTCTACCCTAACTTAGTTTAGAATTTTTTTTCTTTCATTTGTTTGCTTATTTGTTTGTGTTTTATTGTGTGATATGGCTTATAACAATAATTTTTCCAATTGTAATGGTAATGCGCCAAAAATTTGATTAATGTTGAACCTGCACACAAATACAGTATTTTAGATTTTAAGATTAAAGAGTGCAAGTTACTCAATTCTACCGCAATAGCAAGTGGCTATGCGGGTCGTGATCCACAAGGAGGGACTAGCGATGGAAGCTTTTTAAGCAAGTTCTCTTTTATGCTACAATTAATGGTTAAAAATTTTTTTTAGTTCTTTAAAAGGAAAAGAAAAATGGAGTTAAAATCAAGTTAGGAAGAAAGTGGTAGAATAAGGAGATGGAGAAAATAAAAGTGATATGTACAAAGAAAATGAAAGAGTGAAAGAGATTTGGGTGATTATGGTGTTGGTGATCTACACTAAAAGTTACAAGAAAAGAAAGAAAAACTAAACCTAAAAAAACATACTTACCTCTTCGGCGCCTGTTTACCTTTCACCCGTATCGACGATGTACCTTTCTTTGAAGGCGAGCGAAGCATGGCAGATGAGATCTTCCCCATTCCCGATTTATACTATGAAATGAAGGGGCGGGCTATACTACCATAGAAATGGATATCCATCATTATAAGCCATCGACGGCACTTGCAAGGAGAAGGCAACTTCGAGGCTATCGGTTTCATTTGGATCCACAAACACAAAAGAGGAAAGCGAACAAAAACAAGAATAGAAAAGAAAAGAAAACTCGATTCGATTCAAATAACAATGAAAGAAAAGATCACTTACACCGGTGTCACCTTTAGTACAAGCTTGCTCTCATTCCTCCATGAAAGTATCCTCTCCTCTCAGTTACATAAATAAAACAAAAATTACATGAAAGAAAATAAAAACCTAAGTTACAAACTACAAATTAGCCTAAGTTCTACTCTCTGCTTGGTCGTTTTTCCTTGCCTTTGAGATTGCAGGTATTTATAGAAGAAATGCAGATGTTAGAGGAGTATGAAGATAGGGAAATCTGGCTATTTCTGAATTTGAATCATCCCTTATCTCCAAACTTGATTTGATGTGGATATTCAATTCTGATCTGCAGTTTGTTGGCGTGTTGATTGCTGAATATCACTTATCAAATGATAGAATTAGAAATAGTAATCAACATAAGAGTTGTTGCTCTATAAGTCCTCTTTCTGGATCATCTTGAATCATCAGATGTGAGATTCAGTAGCAAAAGTTATGATTCAAATACTAAAATATATTCAGTCAGAATCTGAGTCAAACTTGCTTCATCTCATCCGTTGATCTTCTCTCTATCCATATCTCTCTGTATTTGATATTATCCTCGATTGATCTTTAGCTAACCAAAATGGATTTATAGAAATCTGAATTTTACTGGTTTCATTTGGTGTTATCTTTCTGATTTGCTCTGATCTTCAGCTGAACATTTGCCCCAATCCTTGATTTATTCTAACTAGATCTGGGATCATCCTCAGCTAACCAAATAAATCCAGTTAAATCTAATTTTAACTGGTATTTATTTGGTTTAATACTCTTTCTCTTCATTATTATCTTCTACAAAATAGACATTTAAGACAAAGAAATTAGCAGATTTATTACAGATAAATGTAGGAGTGTAATAAAAGGAATGTAAAATATGTGTACGATCAATGGCCGAAGAAGCCCACCATCTTCAGCACTTCCAAGCTGACCACCAAAAACTGATTGGTGATTCAAAGGAATCTGAAATCGTCATCCAGAGTGCAGAGCAAGTTATCACCACTGCTCGAATTACCATTGTCAGGGCGCAAGCCTTGATTGAGGCCAATGAGCAGAAATTTGTTGCTGCTAGAAAAAGGCTGGAAGAGCTGGAAACTACCAGGACACAGGTTCAAGAGAACCTTTCTGCTCATTCCTCCAAGTTGGAGTCTCTTCAGGCGCTACTGGTTACGAAGAGATTTTTGTCCGAGGAGGAGTTGCGGGTCCAAGCTCTAGTGGAGGCTGAAAGAGCACGTCAGCACGAGATGCATCGCCTCCGGGAACAAATCCGTTTTTTGGCGAAGCAAGATTATTAGTCTTCTTCTCCTTTTTGTATTATCCCCTTTTTTTTGTAACACTCCATTTATCAAATAAGAGTGTCTGTATTATTTTTATCATTTTTGAATCAAATAATAAAAGTCTTCAAAATTTTGTCTCATCTTTATTCCTTCAGATTCTTTGTTGCCTGTGGATGAACTCAGTTTTCATAATCGTACTCCTTGACTGTTTGGGGAGACGCAGTCCTTAGTCGTTTTGATAGGGTACGGCCATGAATAATAAACTCAGGCTGAACTGAGTTCTTGAGCGAGACGCGGCTCTCATTCGTAGCGGAGATACGGTTCTGGGAGACGCGACTCTGACTCATTAATGGAGACGTCGTTCAGGCTCATCAAGGAAGACGCGCGAACCTTTCTTTTCGATAAGGACGCAGCTCTGGCTTAAAGACAAAAAGGCGTTATTCTGAGACGCGAATTTGTGTTCTTTAATAAAGGGGACCCGGTCTTCATATTAATGAAAGGACACGGATCCATGGACGACGCGGCCCTTGATTCTGTCAGGATGCAGAATTCAGGATGCAGTGGAGACGCGGGTTTTGGGCTCCTCAAGATTGACGAACGGGTCTCAGCTGGTTAATGGGGACGCGGTACTGGCTCAATAGAGACGCGGCTCTGGTCCCTTAATAGGGCACAAACTCAGGCTGTACTGAGTTTATGATGGGGATGTGGCTTTTATCTTGCAGTGGAGGCGTAGTTTTAGGCTCCTCGAGAATGACGCACGGGTCTCTGCTGGTTATTGAGGACGCGGACTTCAGGACGCAGCCTTTAAGTCTTGTGAAGTGGTGTGAACTTAAGACGCAATCCCTGAATAGTCGTGGAAGGTGGACCCAATTCGCTGAGGTGATGCGGCTCTGAACCACTCCAGGAGACGCGATTGTGGATCCTTCGGTAGGAATGAAGGAAACGCAGCCTTCGGGTTCATGAAAGGACGCGGGTTTCAGGACGCGACCTTTGAGTCTGCGCCTGACTTAGCCTCCTAGCATCACATGCAGCCCCTCTTAAAGATCTTGTTAGATTTTTTAATGCCAAGTCGGCATTGACGATTGGGGACTTGTGTCTTTCAATGTTTCTCGAAGTGGCAATCCACGCGTCAACTCCTTATTGGGCTTTGACGTTCGTGTGGGAATTAAGGCTGATGGCTTTGATTTTTATGCCATTAATTGTAAGCCTCATGGCTTGCCTATAAATAGGCCACATCCCTTAACAGTCTATTATTCAGACTGTTTCTTTTTAAGAGCATGCGCTCTGGGGGTCTTCGTCTTAATTTGTCCTTCTTCCCTTCAAATGGATATGTTCCAATAGACAACAAGAACTCAAAGTTTTCATGCTTTCCTTTAATCTTCTGTAGAGATTATCACTGTCAAGTGATTTCAAGATCAAAAAGCATAGCTTTAAGTACTTTTACGGCCGCGCCTTGATGCATAAAGTTCAACTTCTAGAGAGTTCTTCTTCGGGTAGGAACCACTTATCGCCATGAAATACTCAGTCCCGCTGAGTTTCTATTTTCTTGTTCCTTGAAGAGATTCGATCTCTTGATCTTCTCTTGAAGTCTGACTGATGCGCCCATATTCGGAAGTCGCGTCTTTTAGACTTCTTGATGAAGCGCGAATTGATCGACTTTGAACTCTAACTCAAAATCCTTCGAATGCGAGTCTGATGAACTTTGTACTTGGATCTTGAGACGCGAGCTTCGTATATGAAACCCGCGTTTGAGGTTCTTGACTTAAAGAATTCTTTCGAGGCTCTGGACTTGGATGTGGCAACTCCTGTTTCTCAAACGCGGGTGTGGCGACTTCTGCGTCTAATCTACCTCGCGTCTCGTATCTTGAACGCGGGTCTATAACCAGACCGCGTTCAAATCTGCGCTGGTTAAATCCGCGTCCGAAGTTAACAACTTCAACCGCATCTTGGTACTGCAATAATGCTGAGACGCGGGTTTCAACCCTCGCGTCTTGGTCCTTGCAGTGATGTCGAGACGCGGGTTTCAACCCTCGCGTTTTGGTGCTGCGCTGGTGGCGATGATAGCCTTGCGTCTGGAGCTTGGATTCTGCTTTTTCCCGACTTGTCTTCAGTGATTTTTAGACAGCCTACACCTCCAATTCTGTGCCAATTGGGTTCAACATCAACTCTTTCGGCTTGAAATGGATCTCTCAGCAGATGAAGCAGAAGGTAACTGCACGAGGGGAGGGAAAAAAGATTCGAGTGCTAGGCCTTCTTGAGTTTATCGTTGTCGCTGACAATGAAGCTTCTGATGCTGAAGAAAGCCCTTATTTTGAAGATGTTGCTGACGTTGAGGTACCACAGGATGTTCCTGGTGGGGTGATGTCCTGGTGGGGTAGGCACGACACCTATGAAAGAGGTAGAGATGAAAGAGGAAGAAGAGGAAGACCCAGACGTCCACTTCAAGAGGAAGCGAGAGGTTGAACCTCGCAGGAAAAGGGTGGTAAAGAAACCTCGTCGCCACTCTCTGGTTGTTGCTGAGAGCGAATCAGTTGCGATCGCTTCTCCTCCTGCCCCGTTAGTTATAAAACTATAGGCACAGAAGAAAGCAACTGAAAAAGTTGCTCAAGGTTTGGGTAAGATTAGTTCATGCTCTATTTTCTTTTAGTTACTCTCTCTTCTCATGTGTAACTAACTTGTTAAGTTGGGACGCAGGAACCGAGGTCGCGGAGGAACAAGGAGATTATTATGATCCACTGTTCACCTACATGGGAGGGTCACGAAGCCAACTACATCGTCATCTCCGATGAACCTGAGGGTTGCGCGGCCGACGCTGGTCCCTCCGGTGCTGACGAGGACAAGGAAAGACCAATGGTTTCAAGCTCCAGGGAATTGGTCGTGGAGCCTATGGTAGTGAAGAAGGACCAGATATTGCTTTAGCTACTGAAGCTCTCAGGACTAATGAACTTCTTCCTGAGACTGCCTCTGGTGATTTAGCATGTACGGGTGCTTCTCCTGCCACTGCCGGGTCTCTTCTATAGAGCCAATCGAAGTTAGCACCGCCATCGAGGGAGCCTCGAGGACATTGTCGAGGAGGCGATTGGGGCGGATGTCCATCGTGACTTCAGCTCCCTTTGGTAATACTATAATAATTTGTAAACGACCCTTGCTCGACGTTTTTTTTCTTTTCTTTGTCCTAACAAAATACTCCTGCAGGTATTCCGCCTCTGGACGCATCAGCTTCAAAGGAGCCGGCGGGCCTTTGGGGAGTTCGAGGAGACAAGTACTTTAGCAACTATGAGTGTCGTAGAGCTGGATGTCTTATATCGCGACCTGCCTCCCTACCAATCGGAGCCTGCTAGTGATTTCGTTGCGGCTGAGGAGACGAGGGTTGCTCTCCCTTCCACAGAACCGATCGCATTCCCGTCTGAATCGGTTGGCGAGATGACGGTAGCTTTGCTGATGCCGCCAGTTTTGGTAACAACTAGTCTCAAGGTAATCACTAGCCAAGCATCTCGATGTTGATTGTCGAGCCAGCTTTTTCTGGAGTAGTCACCAGCCCTACTGCCATCGTGGTCAGTGTACTGGTGTCGATGAAGACTCCTCCTTGATTGCTAGCGATTCCTCGTCCATCTCTGACCAGTGTTTCTGCCACTTCCTCCACTGTTATGACGGAGAATCGGTGAAAATTTTGTCTTCAGAAATTACTCGCTCACCAGGAGTAATTGAAGCTGAGAAAGAATTTGTGGCGGAGATGGTCATAGCTTCTATAAGAGCCTGAAACGGTCCATTGCCTTGATTTTGAAGAGCTCGACCACTGCATTAGCAGGTCTGAAGGTGGTCCTCTCTTGTAATATTAAGAGTATTCGAGATTTCAGAGGGGATGACCAAGCCACTGTATTGGAGCTTTTGGTAGAGAAGTTCGAGAGGGACGTAGGTGAGTGTCGTCGCCTTAGCAGCTCGGACTTGAATTCCTCGTTAGATGAAGAGCTCAAATGTCTCATAGCTTAGATGTAGAAAGCTCATCTGGAGGCACAGGAAGTAGCCGAGGCGGTATCTTCAGACTTGAAGTCCTTTGAGGCAAGGAAAGTAAAATTGGAGATGCTATCGATGCTTCTAACAACGCTCTTCTTGATGTCGAGGATAAGATTGAAAAGGCCAAAGAGATCATCAAAAGGGTCAATCTTATGCTATCCAAAGCTGAACCGGTGCGTCTCAAGGAGATCGCTCGGTTGGAGCAGCTGAGAGCCCAGAACGATGAAGTCCTGCAGCAGGAGGTGGCGAAAAGGGGGGAAACTCCAGCGGAGATTGAGGCTCGTTTGTTCCAAACGGCGAACTTTAACGAAGCTGAGCTAAGATCGCTGGAATTCATTAAAGCTGCTGAGGAAAGAAAGAGCAGGCTGGCTACTCTTGAAGAACCGATCAAGTCCTACGAAACACAGTCGTAGCTTGTAATCCATGTATCCCTTTTCTTTTTTTTCTTTTGAATCAATAGTAAAAAGTAATTTTATTTGACTCTTCTCTTGTGTCTCTGCTTGCTTATCTTTTGAGTTTGCAGTAATTTCAGTTTAAATTTTAGCTCTCAAAAGAAATAAGATGACGGTATAGTCTTCCAACTTATATCATAAGAATATTCACTAATTTATTCAAAGGTTGAAAACATGATAGACTTAGTTATTTGATAAATTACCACCAATAACTTTGAGTGATGACTCGATTCAAATCTTGTTGGGGATGAAAAGAAATAAAGCGAACTTGACAATATTCGTGTTCAGAGGTAAATATTAACATAACAGATCAAAGATCGCCAGGATATGAACTTGTCAGTTAGAGTTGCCATTTTGTTTTGATGAACTAGGCATCACAAAACGCGATGAAATTCAGATCTTGTCAGTTTAAGGGTGACAAACTAGACGTAACGAAAAAAATGAAAAGTCCCTACTGGACTGGGGATAATGAGACTTAGCTATCTATCAATTTAGAGGTGATTGATTGGACATGATCTATTGAGAAACCGTTAATCTCAGGGTGTTTGCTGTTCAGAGGTTTAATGTTAACATGACAGCAAAAAGGAAGTCCACGGAGGACTAAAGGATGAAGTTCAGAATCCGATTAGTTCAGAGGTGGCGGACTAGACATAACCATTCGGAGACTACCGAATTCAGAGCCGTACCATTCAGAGTTAATGAACTGGACATGATGGTACAAAGAGGGAACCTGGCATTCTGTCTGTTCAGAGGTGATGAACTGAACATGACCGATTGAGACACCACCAAGTTTAAAATTCTACCGTTCAGAGATGACGAACTAGACATAACGGCAAGAATGAAAAGTTCCTACTGGACTTAAGATCAGGACTCGTCAGTTCAAAGATCTTTTACAGATATAACAGGTTGGGTCTGAATTCACTGCTTAGAGGTTTACTATTAACATGATAGGGATTGTCTTATGACTTTAAGTGGGCCTATCATTCTATGGAAGAGAACGACAAGTGAAGCCTTGATCTGCGGGGAAAAAAATTAGAATCTTCCACCGGGGATGTTGATTTTATCCGCCAGAGAATATGTCAGAGTCTCATTATCAGATGTTTATTGTTAACATGATAGTTTTGATTTGTGATTCACTTCGCATGGGAAATGAATATTGTTTTGTGTGGTCCTACCATTCTATGGATAGGAATTGGTAAGGAATTTTGGAGGAGAATCAAATGGGATCAGGTCCCTTAGGATTTTTAGCAAACCCTCAGTTGTCAATGGATTTGGTATGCTTTACCAACTACCATTTGAGTTGGGCTAGCCATGCTATTCCCCTCAACATGGTGAGTTATAGAGAATTTCTATTGGACATAAAAGCAATATTTTTCTCTATTCTTAGCCATTTGAAGGCGTTGGATTCTGATAGTGACAAAACTAATACTCTGCTAGCTTGCCTTTACTAGCCCAACTCTGTTGAGGATTGGATTGTGTTCTTATGCACCGTTCATCTTGACTATCTTCTTATGTGCCGATTAGAACCCTTAAGCAACTTCTTATGTGTCGATTAGTGCTCTAGCGATATTTGATCAACGATGCTAGTTCCGCCTGTTGCCGACTAGTTGTCGATCAATGAGGATTATTACGCTCGTGTTGAGCAGAAACATAGTCCACATGAACATAGTCCACTAGCATCGATTGATGAGGATTATTATGCTCATGTTAAGCAGGAACATAATCCACCGTCGTCGATCGATGAGGACTATTATGCTCGTGTTGAGTAGGAACATAGTCCACCGTCGTCGATCGATGAGGACTATTATACTCGTGTTGAGTAGGAACATAGTCCACCATCATCGATCGATGAGAACTACTATGCTCGTGTTGAGCAGGAACATAGTCCACCGTCGTCGATGGATGAGGACTATTATGCTCGTGTTGAGCAGGAACATAGTCCACCGTTGTCGATCGATGGTTCCGTTGTAGCGAAAAATGTATCTGCTGCAACCATCGATTATACTTGACCCGATGATCAGAGGTAAGACATTAACATGATCAAGGATAGTACTTTTTTAGGAACTTGCCATTAACCAGCATCATGAGTATGTCGCCGCTTGGAGTTGTTGGGCGACAGGTCCCATTAGAGTAGACTGTTTCTATCACGAACGACCTTCCCATTTTGGTTGAAATTTGCCTTTGGTTTTGTGTGTCATGACCATGGGTCATCTGACGGCTAAAACCAAGTCTCCTTTCTGGAATACTTTCTCCTTAACCTTCTTATTGAAGGCTTTCGAAGATCTGATCTTGGTACAACTCAATGTGTTATTGAGCTTGTAGTCGTCTCTTGTCTAGGGCTTCAAGTTCTTGAAGGCGTAGCCGATCGTTGTCTTCCTTAGTCATCTCGGTTGCTAAGGCAATGCGTAGCGACGACATCTGGATCTCTAGAGGTATGAATGCTTCACACCCGTATATCAGAAAAAAAAGGCGTGTTTCCTGTTGGGGTTCAGATCGTAGTTCGGTAGGCCCAAAGACATTCACTGAGCTTCTCATTCCAATCTCATTTGCTTGACGAAATGAATTTCTTGAGCAACTTAATAATTGTCTTGTTGAACGCTTCCGCTAAACCGTTAGCAGTAGGGTTATAAGCGGTTGAAGTCACATTCTAAATTTGGTACTTGTTGCAGAACCGATAGAATACTTGGCTTGAAAATTGGGGACCATTATCATGAATAATCTGTCTGGGGACACCAAATCGATGGATGATATGGTGCTTAATGAAGTTAACCACGTTGGAAGTTTTGACTTTAATAAGTGGTATACCTTCTGCCCACTTTGAGAAATAGTCGGTTATTGCTAAGATGAACTGATAACCTTTCATTGATGAGGGGTTGATTGGTCCTACAATATCAATTCTCCATGCCTCGAATGGCCATGAAGCAACAGTCGGGTGAAATAGCTCCGGAGATTGATGTATGAAGTCTGCGTGGATATGACAGGCTTTACGCCTTTGTGTATATTTGATTGCATCAACTATCATAGTTGGCCAATAATAACTGAGTCCATGCAATCGATCCTTGAGCTTCAGACCTGGTTGATGAGCTCTGCATATACCATCGTGTGCCTCTTTAAGCACTTCTTGTGCTTCAGAATTAGATAAGAAACGGAGCAAAATACTGTCATATGAGCAGTGATAAAGTGTCTTTATTATCAGATCATAGTAGAAGCGGAGAGACCTTCGTCGGATAGAAGCTGCTTCTTTAGGGTCATCCGGTAATATGTCATGTAGAGCATAGTCAATGAAGGAAAGCCGCCAATCTCTAGGTTCAAAGCCTATTGAGGTTATATGGACTTCATCAGTTTCCAACACATGCTTGGGGCAAACAAGGCGTCAAGTGGCCACTATAAGATGATAAGTTGTGTCAATAGGTAAGGCCAATGTAGCCGCCAGTGCAGCCAAAGCATCTGCCTTAATATTTTGAAATCGAGACACATGATCGATGTAAAAGCCATCAAATGAATTAGCCATTTTGATGACCGCATGGTGATAAGATACCAAGTCTTCGTGCCGAACCTCTTATTCTCCTTTAACCTAATTGACAATCAGCTTTGAATCACCATAAGCCTCAAGGTAGCGTACCCCCATTTCATGAGTGAGCTGAAGGCCGATGAGTAGGGCATTATATTCCACTACATTGTTAGAATAAGATGTTGTCAATGAAAATGCCCGAGGAAGGATATGATTTTGTGGCGAGATAAATATCATCCCCACACCAGCGATTATCTTATCTTTGGGGCCTGTTCTTGATGCTCCATCAAAGAACATCTGCCACACTTCATCCTCTGAGATCATATTGTATTAGAAAAGCTCATCTGGAATATCTTCATGAAGCTTTGAGTCCCCGGAACCGGATGAGCTGCCAGAAAGTCTGCATGGGCCTGACCTTTGACCGTCTTTTGAGGAACAAAGAGCATGTCATACTGAGACAGGAGGATGGCCCACTTAGCTAACCTCAAATTCAGGGATTCTGGTTTTGTCATGAGGATACACAAGAGATTAACTCTAGAAATGACATGTATAGTCTGACCAACCAAATAATGCCGCGTCTTTTGAACGCGAAGACAAGAGCTAAACATTCCTTCTCGATAGGATTATATCGGGACTCAGCTCCTATCAGGGTCCTGCTCAGATAGTAAATGGCGTGTTCATGGCCTTCGTTATTCTTTTGGGCAAGAAGAGCACCCAAAGAGTGGTCCATACCTTTTCATAGAGCAAGAATGGTTTTCCTGATGTGAAGCCACCAGGACTGGAGGTTTTGTGAGATATTCTTTAATGTCCTCGAAAGCCTCCAGGCAGGCTTTATCCCATACAAAAGAAACACCCTTTTTTAAAAGTCGGGTGAATGGTTGACAATGGCCTGAGAGATTTGCAATGAATCTTCAGATATAGGCCAACCTACCCCTTGCAGACCCCTGAGTTCTTTAAGATTCTTAGGTGGTTGCATGCTCTGAATAGCTTTTACCTTGTCTGGGTCAAGATGGATTCCTTTTGATGTGACAATGAATCCCAGGAACTTACCACTGGAAACACCCAAGAAGGACTTTGTTGGGTTCATTTTCAGCTGGTAGGCTCGCATTATATCAAACATTATTTTTAAGTCACGAAGATGATCATTTTTATCGCGACTTTTGATAGCAATGTCGTCGACATAGCACTCTACTGTTTTTCGGAGGTGGCTACGGAAGATTGTACTCATTGCACGTTGGTAAGTTGCTCTAGTATTCTTTAACCCGAAAGGCATAACAGTATAATAGTATACTCATAATGGTGTCCGAAATGAAGTATGTGTTAGCCCAAAGGCCCATCGCTCTAGTTTTGATGATGATTAACTCATGTAGTTATAGTACTAATGATCTTATGTTTATATAGTTTCAGATTTACTGTCAAGATCTTAGTTGGTGCTTTGCTTCAATAAAGGAATTTTGGGAGCTAACACGTGTAGATTCAAGAGCTCGTGCGTCTAGATCGCATCTAGCACTCGGTTGGAGTCAAGCTCTTTAAATCGTGTTTGGATCGAGTCAAATTGGAGAAGGAGTTCTACAAGAAGACTTCGGTTTGTTTAGATCTTGTGTAAAGATAGATAGTATTGATATGCTCAAGTTCACACACACACACACACAAGTTCAACATATTTGGTTTTCGGTTTAACTGGTTTGGATTTCTACTATACATATATATGGTTTTCATGAATAGATAGAATAAAAACAAGTTTACATGGTTTAATGTATATTAGATTTCATCTATATACATATATGCTTTACATATTTGAAAAAACTTATTTTGATGATCCTATTCATGTGTTTGGAGTTTTGTAATTAACAAAACTTACTTTTAGTTTTCATGTCAAAAACATAGATATATATTTTATATGTGTATTTACATTCTATCCATACACTCCATGCTTCAAAAGAGTTTCAATATCGTATTTTTGTATTTATATAAGTTTGGAAAAAAATCAGATTTCCATTTCAAAGTTTGGTTTTCAGAAAATACGATTTTCGTTTAAGGCCAAATATTTTATATCAGAAAAATAGTTCAAATAGCTTGTAATATGTGTTGAATTTTGGTCACACATATTTGTTCTTCCAATATCTTACAAGAACAAATTTTGTGAAATTTATGAGTATTTATGGGATTTTATTGGAGATTAAATGTTCAAGTTTTAGTTCTGAAATAACTCAGCCAGATCTGCTGGCGGTCGACCGACCAGAGGTCGGTCGACTGGCCGATCGATCGATGTGCACAAGATACGTGCACAGACCCAGCCTACAAGGTAGGTCGACCACACGATCGACCGACTATAAGCACCCAACTCTCGGGTGCTGCCGATTGACCGAGCGGTCGACCGACAGGCTATCTCGGTCGACCGGGCGGTCGACCGAAGGCACAACGGTCAGAAATATAACTGTTGGGCCGGTCGACCGAAGGGCATTCTGGGCTTTTCCAGCTGCCAACGGCTATATTGTTTGAGAGGCTATAAATAGCCATCTCTTGGGCTGTTTTCTACAAGAATTTTTAGAGCTTCTCTTTCCATCTTATAAGAGTTTTTCAGCAAGTTTTAGAAGAGTTTTTGTGCCTCAAAAATTTATTTTTATTGTTTTCAAGGGTTGAAAAAATCAAGGAAAATAACGTATTTGGAAAATTGGTTTTGATCTTCATTTTTATTTCATTCTAGTATTTTTCCCAAGTATTTTCTTCGTGATTTTGATTTCCAATCACCTTATTTGTTCACACTTGAGCTATCTTCTTTATCCTATCTATAGGATCTTATTTTTGTGAGAAATATAGTTTGTGGTCTCTTGTGATTACCAAGAGTTATTTGTGGTCTATTGTGATCTGTAAGTTTGTAATCCTTTCTTTGCTTTGGTTTGTATTCATCCCTCTTGTGTAGAGGTGATTGTGATGGAGTTTAGCTTTGTGCCTTGTCCCTCTTGTGTAGTGGTGATTGAGTTTGACTTTGTGCCTTTATCCCTCTTGTGTAGAGGTGATTGTTGTTTTGGCTTTGTGCCTTGCCTCTTGTGTAGAGGTGGTTATGTTAGAGAGAGGAGTTGTGTACTTCTAACTTTGTAATTGCAAATTCCTCGGTGGAGGTTACCTGTGTGGGAGGTCATGTGTGGACATAGTGGAAATCTTTCTGTGTGAAGGCGGGGACGTAGAGCAGTGGCTCGAAACTTGAAATATATCTTGGTGTTTGTGTTTGATTCACTATTTCTAAACTTTATCTCTCTTATATACTTGTGTTGAACCAGAGAGCTTCATATAGCACCTCAACTCTTATTTAGAGGAATCTAGAGGAGATAGTCCAGAGCCCGTCACCGAGAATTCGGCTTACACATGGTGTGTTGCAATTAGTTTTTTATTCCACATCATTTATCATTAGATTAGCTAATACACCTATTCACCCCCCTCTCTAAGTGTATTTTCAATTGGTATTAGAGCCTACGCTCCTGATATTAGGTTTAACCACCTAGGAGTGAGATCTTAGATTGCTAATCTAGATTTGCATTTGCACACATATTATTTATACACTCATGGATCACCTTACCTCTCCCATGTTTGATGTTTCTAACATCGATATATGAAAGCTTAGAATGAGTGCTTATTTAAAAGCCCTAAGTTTGCATGTTTATCTTGCCACTACCAAAAAAATCTATTTTGGTAATGCCAAGTACATTGAGGCTAATGCACAAGCCGTAGATGCACTAAAGCATTCACTTAGCAAAGAATATTTATCTATGGTTTCTCATTGTGATTCCGCTTTTGCAGTGTGGAATACATTGACCTCTCCAAGCTACAAACGATAATCTACGTGGAGAAAGAATCTAGTGAAGATGAGTACGACCAAGCTTGCTACAGGGTCCAAGGGAATGACTCCCTTGAGGTAAACTCGGACACTCAACTAGATAATAGTGTTAGTTCTTCAGGTGATGACAATATGGATGTCGATGCATTAAATGAAGGACTATCTATAGTTTGTGAAAACTTGCTAGAAAAATACAAAGTTTTAAAAAAAAACTTTAAATTAAAAGAAGAAAATAAGGATTTGTTTTCAAAACTTAACATGGCTTTGTAAGGGAGGGTTGAGATTTCAAGTGAAAGGGACTCATTGAAATCCCAACTTGTCCTTGCCTTAAAAGAAAATGAAATTTTGAAAAATAAAAACGATAGTGATGATGTTTTGAAGAAAAATGAGGTTTTGTCTTTAAAACTTGAAATTGTTTTAAAAGAGAACAACTTTTTGAAAAACAAAATTGCTTTGATTTCAAAAGAATTGGAATTTGATTCAAAAGAAAACACTTCTTTGAAAAATGATGTTAATGCTCATGTTTGTCATGTTCCTATTGCCTCTTCTTCTATTGATAAATATGTTACTTACTCCACATCTTCTTCAATTACTGCAAATGATATATGTGTTTTGAAGAAGAGTGTAGATTGTTTGGGCTCCACTTTGAGCCAATGTGCCATGAACCACACACGTTTGGAATCCATGTTTTGCAAGAAACATGCTCCTCATATGCATGCACACCATACACGACATACACATGCTCATCATGCTCACACACATGATTCTATGTATGCTCATGTGTACACTTGTACACATTGTGAACGTACGAGCCACCTTGCAAAATTTTGTTATGATAAAATATATGATTCAAATCTTGCAAACAAATTTGTTTGGGTTAGGAAAAGGAGCTAACCCCTATGGACCCAATAAGGTATGAGTACCAAAATTCACCCCTATTATATTTGACGTAGGTGTGGGCTCTCACATGACGTGAGAGGTATTGGTGCCTAGATGGTAGATGTGTTTGAGCTTGATGGACACTACATTGGATGCATCACCTTCAAGGATGTTTGGTGGGAGGACCACCATGATTTAAAGACCTAGAGATTAGCCCTATTGATTTTGGTAACTATCTCTAACTCCCTATTTATGTTTACATGCTTTTATATGAATATTTTTAGCATGTATTGGTTTTCGTGTTTTTCATGTTCATTATGGTTAAATGCAATATTTATTAGACTTGAGATATACATAATTAGTATTTGAGATACACCCATGTTTATATGGATTTATATTTTTTGTGTTCTCACTATAGTTTAGTTATTGTGTACATCCTTACTCTAAAGCACGTGCATTTACCCTAATGATCATGGTTGTTTATGGTTTTGCACTTCATATTTTATTACATGTTTAGATGGAACTTTATTAAAACTTGTGATTATACTTGTACAACTAATGAGTAACATTTGTTTATCATGTGTTTATGCTTCATTGCTCATTTGTACTCATTTCATGTACATGTTAGCCTAGTTTTGATGATTGTTGCATATTTACTTGTTTTTCCTATTTTTGTATATGTTTTCATAAAAATGTATTTATCTTCATGTATATATTAATTTTGTCTAAAACTATTAGATATACATGCCTATCCTAGAGTCACTTGCTTTTCATACAATATTTTATTATGAACTCGTTTATATTTGGGATATGTATGTATACTTTCAGTTTTAATAAAACATACATATACCTTGAAGCGTATTTAGTTTTGATGAAAATTTTAGTTTTGATGACTTTAATGTTTTCTTGGATATATTCATGTTTTATTCCTTACTTGAAGGATTTCGCACTAGTTTTTCAAAAATATCTTTAAAACTAGTTTTAATTTTTTTTTAATTGGTAGAGTTTTTCAAAACTATGCTAAAATACTTTCAAATCTTATTTTTGAAAACTCCTACCTTCTAAGGGCGGATGGTTGGGAGACCATGTCTTGTATACCCCTATTGAATATCTTTTAAACTTGTGCATGAATAGGGTGGTAGGTATGAGTTATACACATAATTTTCATGTTATTTAATTTTTGTATACTCATATTTGTTTCTTATATATGTATGCTTCAAATTTCAATTAGTATCAATTTCAATTGGTACTTCCTATTTCATACATACATATATATGGTTTGATTGTGCTTGTCTTACAATATCTTTACATTATTAAAGCACAAATTATGTTTATGATAAGCTTGATGTTATTCCAAATATTAATTGGTATCTTTACAAACTTATACATTGATATCAATTGGTATTTATTTGCTATCAAAATGTACTTCATATTTCACCTTCAATTGTATCAAAATCTAATATTGGTATCTTAAAAAATAAATAATAAATAAAAAAATATTTTTTTCGACAAGTGGTACCAACTTTTATTTTTGTCAACTACTATTTGATTTCATTGATATCAAATTTGTTTTGTTGACTTAAGAAATTTCAAAATTTTGTTTTAAAAAGTCATTTCAAAATTTTCTTAAAATTTATTGATATATATTTCCTATATGCAAGGGGAGCTTAACATCTCTTCTATATATAATTCATGTTGAGTGTATCTCACATTGAGGAGCTTGACATCTCTTCTTTACGTGATACACGAGTGTAGGGGAGCTTAACATCTCCACTTATACATTATATATTATGCTTTATATTGGTTAGGGTCTAGTCATCCTTTCTTCATGTAATGCATGTATGTAGGGGAAACTAACTTACCGTCTCTCCTCTTCATGAATGTCTATAGCATATATATCTTTATTGTTTGATTGTCCTCACCCCTTTGTTGATGAATTGACAAAAAGGGCATGTTTATATCTTTATTTATGCATATATGTTTTTGTTTATGCATTTCATTGAATATCTTTATCTTTATTTATGCATATATGTTTTAGTTTATGCATTTCATTGAATATCTTTATTATTTATTGCTATGTATGAGTTAAGGGGGAGCTTTTATGAAGAATATCTTTAATCTATGCATAAATAACTCCATAAGTTTTGTCATCATCAAAAAGGGGGAGATTGTTGGCCCCATCGCTCTAGTTTTGATGATGATTAATTCATGTAGTTATAGTACTAATAATCTTATGTTTATATAGTTTCAGATTTACTGTCAAAATCTTAGTTGGTGCTTAGTGATTAGTCTACAGTTCTGCATTATTATATCGCATTTCCCTGCTGATTTATGAATAAAATGTCGGTCTAAATCATGTTTTGGTCTCTCTTGCAGATAATCAAGATAAGGAGGGCAAAAGGGTAATAAGAGCTTATTTAAACCCATTTTCAGATAATTAAATCCGTATTTCTTGGAGGCCAAGCAAGAGACTTCTAGAAGATGCATTGAACCTAGACCTTTGCGCACGTCAGATGAAGATCCGGATTAATATACCCGAAATCAAGTATACCAAGAAGGTCCTAGAAGCGACGGGAATCTCTCGCCAAAAATCAGGGACCTAAGTCCCTGGTTTAGCCGCGGAAACATGGCTATGGCCGCGTTTCCACAGCCATATGGTGGGGCCACGTGTCGATCTTCGACGCGTGGTCTTGTCTCGTCTTCTAGAATCCCTTTCGCCTATATATACCCCTGCAGAGGCCCGGAACGCAAGAAGATTTAGAATTAGGCTAGGTTTTCTATCTTTTAGTGTAGGGTAATGTAGGTGTTTTTCTTCTTTGCTTTTGTATTTTCTTTTCTTTAGATCATGTATTAGGGCAGAGAGATTCAGAGAGAGAAAGAGAGAGATTGATGTAATAGATGGTGACAATTTATATAAAGGTGTCTCCTTTCTTTCTATTGTAATCTTCTCCATATTTTACACGATGTTTGGCTAATTTGTTCTTCTCATGGCAATCTAACTACTAACCACTAACCATCTAACTACTTACTTGATAATCCATATAAATCTAATAGCCTCTACAAGGTCTTGCTCTTGCAAGAGCCATTGACGACCCATGATGATGGATTCTAACATTCTAACATTCCTAATATCTAACGCACTAACTTTCTAACTTGCAATGTCTTCTTTATTTCATGCTCACCTCTAACCGGTTTTGATGAATTAAAAGTAGCTTGCAACTTGTTGTGTGGTATGGATGTATTGTTTGAATGTAGAAAAACAATCTTATGGGCCATGCTTTGTATCGTCTCTTGAAGCTAAGGATTAGCGATGGCCAAGGATCCATGTGAGGCAACTATCACTAAGAGGTTAGCATGGTTAGTGGATCAATTAGTAGTTAGTAGCCATGAGTTTTCTTTTACTTTGTTTTAAAAACTAATTCCAAAATCTTTTATCATTTTTTCTATCGTTGTTTTTACCATCCTCTTAGTTCACCTTTGTTTTCATTTTCTTTACCACAAGCTTTATCTTCCTTTCTATTTTGTTTTTCAAACCACTTCTCTTTTATTTTCACATCGCTTTCATCGCCTTCTTCACCTATCACTTCTGAATTTTATTTTCTTTTCTCTTTTTCTCATTCTTTTATAAAGAAGAACTTGTTAACAACCGACGTGAATAAAATCTGTTAATGCTTCTATCGCCTCCCATCCCTGTGGATTCGACCCGTTGAGCCAATACTATAACGGAAGTATTAAGGGAACATTAGTACACATACAAGCTTTTCATTGATTTCATAAAACAAACATTTTGAGTGCTGGTTCCGCTCCGATTAAATTTTTAGCGCCGTTGCCGGGAATGGGAATGGTTTAAACTCACATTTTAGTTAACATTTTCTTCTCTGTTTTGGTGTGCAGGATAATTTTTTACAGGAGCTTAACATTGCAGAACAAATACTAGCTTTGCATCTCCCTGCTCTAAAAAACAGGGACCCAGCTTCTAAAGCAAAGCCGCGCAAACGCGACTTTTGTCGTGAATACGCGGCGATTTTGTGATAATTATGTATCTTGTTGTGCTGGGCTGTGTTCATTGTAATAGCTAGTTGATCTGCATTATTACTTTCCTGCTTTGATTGCCTGAACACTGCAATAATTAAAGAACTAAAATACGGTATTTGGACGCTTTTAAAATGGTTTAGACATTTGCATTTAGGCACGTGTCAATTCAATTCCAATATACTGTATTTTGTTCTGTTGTTGTGATCTGAACTGAGGTGTACATATGGCATTGCATATAGCATAGAACAAGCACGTGGGTGATTTATCGCTTTGTGTTATATTGCACACATGCACGAATTGGATTTAAGGGCAAAACCCATACAAGATAAGGTGGGGATTTCATCACCCTTCCTTAGCCCAAAAATTACCTCCCCACTCACACAACCCAAGCCCTAATAAAAATTGATAGATGTTGGCCCCTAAGGACATCTCGGACTCATTAAGAGATTGACCGGGGGTTAAACTTGTTTTGAATCTTACTCTTGTGAAATCGGTGTCTAAGGTTGGGGATTAAGAGGTTACGCCTCGAAGATACTATGATTTGGCGTAATTAAGGTCCGTTGCTTACGCACGGATACCTCCCACCGTATTTTGCCCCTACCTGGCCGATTAGCTTGTGGTCGAATTCATACAACAACCTCCCCCGGGTAATCGACCAATTAGGAGTCGTCTAGGTCTAGGTCAACCCTAGTATAGGCTTGGTTTTGATTTTCTTTATTTTTATTTGTTGTTTGCTTTTTCTTTTCTTTTTTGTGATTGTTTGTGAAATGGATTCAACAATAACAATTCTTTCAATCCTAATATGAATTCATATTTCACACCGACCCCATTTGTTCTGGATAATTCCAATCCGATTTTTACAATATGAACCAACCAAATACACCGGGTTAGACTTATCCGAATCAATACAACCCATACCCCTGTCTTATAACCATAATTTCTAAAATAATTTCAACTCGTCATAGAGTCAATGGGATTCACCTCCCCGAGTCCAATTTTTCACCACCTTGTCCACAATTTTCACAATCTCTACAATATCTATTTCCCAATTTTGCTTCCTATACTCCTTTTCTAAAACCACCATGTGAAGAAAAACCGAGCTAGAAAAGAGTATAGATGCCAACCTGCAAGAGGTCGAGCGATAATTTCAGAAAATGATGGCCTATCCATTTTCACAATATTTTCAAGAGTCTTACCCAGTTCCACCTCCTCATAATGAACAACCATCTATCCTGGAAAGGAGTAAGAAACTCTTGCGTGAGTCCAAGCTTCAATCTTATCTTTCCAAAACCAAGATTCTTATACTCCCTTTCTGGACCATTCACTTGAAGAAAAATCACATCTAGAAAAGAGTATAGAAATCTTACAGGAGTCCGCGTTATAATTTCAAAAATTTTCTTCTCAGTCTATTGATAGGCTGGAAACACAATTGAGTCAATTGGTTAACATTATAGGAATGAGGAAACTCTCTCTTATCAACTTTGACCAATTCCTATATCTCTAACTCTATCAATTTGACCCATGACTCTTGTTGTTTTGGAAACCAAGATTTCTATACTACCATTCTAGGGCATCCACTTGAAGAAACATCATATCTAGAAAAAAGTATAAAAGTCTTGCAGGAATTCGCGCTACAATTTCAAAAATTTTCTACCCAGTCCATCAGTAGGTTGAAAACACAATTGAGTCAATTGGTTAGCATTTAAAAGAATGAGGAAACTCTATCTTATCAACTTTTGACCAATTCAGCTATCCCTAACTCTATTGCTCTGACCCAGGACTCTTGTCATTTTGAAAATCAAGATTCAATTTCATCACACCCATCTGAACTAGACCAAACTTCAAATGTTGAAAATCCCATTGACCTTTTGGTAAGTTATCCTTTTCCTGAGATTGAACTTGAGCATAAATATGATCCTGAACCTCAACTTGGTAATTCAATTTCACTTCCTGATTCAATAATGACTGAGGTGTTTTACCTGATTTCAGGCATTTTCCGAGTCAGTATTAGATCCAGTGCAAGTCCATTGTGAAATTGAATCAACAATCTTTTATGATCAACAAATTGAATTTGACCAATTTCATACTTTTGAATGTCCCATTGACAAATTGGCAAGTTTTCCTTTAAAGAAATTGAACTTAGACAAGAATGTGACTTCGATTCTCAAATTTGTGATCTAGTTCAAATTCTTGAATCAATATTGACTCATGTTTTGTTACCCAACTTGAGCAACATTTTAGCGTCAGTTTTGGTTCCCATACCTGTTATTCTTGAACTTGAATCACCTATCTTAGAAAGTCATATTCCGTTGTGGGAAAATAAATGTGGAATAGGATTTCAATTTCTTGATTTGGACCCGATTCCTGAACCAATTTGGACTCCTGAGCCTTTACTTGACTTAAGTCAAATTCCTGAGTCGATATTAGTTCATGTAATTCCTGAGCCAAAATCAATCATTCCATCTTTTCATACTCCATTTTGAGACAAAGGTGTTGATAAAATTGACTCAGAAATTATTTTGAACATTTGAAAATAAGATGGGGTAAAATTTTTAATAAAAATCATTCATATATACATCATAATAATGGGTTTGTATTATAGAGGGCTCTGGTGGGTTCCCCCAGACTCCACGCAAATTGGATTGGGCTGCATTTCGTGGACCAATCAGACCACCATCGGAACCACCACCTTGAGGTGATTTTTCTTCCCTCTCTATTTGTTTCATGCATACATAAATTCACGATGCATTGAGGACAATGCATGAGATAAGTGTGGGGGAGAGTTTACTAACATAGTGTTTTTAGATTTTCTTTCTTTTACACTTCTTTAGGATATTCTTAGAATTTTTCTTTGTATAGGATTTTTTCTTTTTTTTAAAACTTTTTGAAATAAGAGGCAATGTTTTGATCTATTTTTAAAGAAAATTAAGATGATCTTAAAAAATTAAGAAAACCTTAATTATGACATCTTAAACCTAGTTAAAATAATAGATCTTGTTTAAAATTATAGGTTAAGTATAATAGATTGGGGAGATATTTTAATCTTAAATTTTTTGCCTTATATAGTATGCACTTCACACTTACACATTTTTTGGGATGAAAACAAAGACCTAAAATGTCATAAAGAAATATATATATATATATATATGGTATAAATAAATAAAAAAATTACTTATTAAGCTGATAAATATGCCTCAAGAAGCATGATTATTCACGCCTAACGGTGATCATAAGAAACAAATAATCCCTCTTAGTTTTGTGGCCTTGTTTACTCGAGTCCTTAAACCCGAGGGATGTTTTCTCATCTGGTGCCCTAAGACCGTCCGTCTGGGAGTCATCGGTTAAAGGCTCACTACCCGGGTGCTAGAAAGCCTAAGAAAACTAAGGGAAGGAAAAAATAAAAAGAAAAAGAAAATTATATATATATAAATAAATGGCTTGATGGTTAGAGTTGAAATCCCAGAAATCTGCACTGTCACAAAGTGCATATTATCTAGGTTTTATGAAGGATAAAATATTCAATCCAATTTTGATATCTTACCTTAATTGATGACAAGATCTTGTAAATAGACTAAGTTTAAGGGAGAATAATTTTTGTAGACTTATGATCTTAGATTGCTTATATTTTTTGCAAAATATTTCAAAAACTTGTCTCTCTTTCAAAATGTATTTTCAAAATACTAACATTTGCCTTCTTTCTTTATGGATTTTGTGGGTGCAATCCGCTAAAAACCCTCAGGAGATAACAACCCTCAGGAGATAACACTCCTCCTCTAGGGGTAGCCTAGAGGTTTAACAGCTTGTTGCACACGCTCAGTGCAATCGCGTCACCTGCGAAAGTGGTGTAATAACATTTGTAATATAATTTTTCTTTCTTGTTTTGCTCGGGATGAGCAAAAGATAAGTGTGGGGTGTGATTAGTCTACAGTTCTGCATTATTATATCGCATTTCCCTGCTGATTTATGAATAAAATGTCAGTCTAAACCGTGTTTTGGTCTCTCTTATAGATAATCAAGATAAGGAGGGCAAAAGAGTAATAAGAGCTTAATTAAACCCATTTTCGGATAATTAAATCCGCATTTCTTGGAGGCCAAGTAAGAAAACTTCTAGAAGATGCATTGAACCTAAACTTTGCGCATGTCAGACGAAGATTCAGATGAATATACGCGAAACCAAGTATACCAAGAAAGTCCTAGAAGCGACGATAATTTTTCGCCAAAAACCAGGGACCTAAGTCCCTCGTTTAGCCGCGAAAATGGATCTATGGCCGCGTTTCCACGGCCATATGGTGGGGCCACGCGTCGATCTTCGGGCCTAGTCTCGTCTTTTAGAATCCCTTTCGCCTATATATACCCCTGCAGAGGCCCGGAACGTAAGAAGATTTAGAATTAGGCTAGGTTTTTATCTTTTAGTGTAGGGTAGTGTAGGTGTTCTTCTTCTTTGCTTTTGTATTTTCATTTCTTTTTAGATCATGTATTAGGCTAGGATTCGACCCGTTGAGCCAATGCTATAACGGAAGTATCGAGGGAACATTAGCACACATACAAGCTTTTCATTGATTTCAGAAAACAAACATTTCGAGTGCTGGTTCCGCTCCGATCACTTATCTTCAACAAAGAAGTTTTGAGAGCTAACACATGTAGATTCAAGAGCTCGCGCGTTTAGATCGCATCTAGCACTCGGTTGGAGTCAGGCTCTTTGGATCGTGTTTGGATCGAGTCAACTTGGAGAAGGAGTTCTACAAGAAAACTTCGGTTTGTTTAGATCTTGTGTAAAGATAGATAGTATTAATATGCTCAAGTTCACACACATACACACAAGTTCAACATGTTTGGTTTTCGGTTTAACCAGATTTGGTTTTCAACTATACATATATATGGTTTTCATGAATAGATAGAATCAAAACAAGTTTACATGGTTTAATGTATATTACATTTCATCTATATACGTATATGCTTCACATATTTGGAAAAACTTATTTTGATGATCATATTCATGTGTTTGGAGTTTTGTAATTAACAAAACTTACTTTTGGTTTTCATGTCGAAACATAGATATATATTTTATATGTGTATTTGGATTTTATATATACACTCCAAGCTTCAAAAGAGTTTCAATATCATGTTTTTGTATTTATACAAGTTTGGGAAAAATCAGATTTCCATTTCAAAGTTTGGTTATCGGAAAATACGGTTTTCATTTAAGGCCAAATATTTTATATCACAAAGATAGTTCAAATAGTTTACAATATGTGTTGATTTTTTGTCACACATATTTGTTCTTCCAATATCTTATAAGAACTGATTTTTGTGGAATTTATGAGCATTTATGGGATTTTATTGGAGATTAAATGTTCAAGTTTTAGTTCTGAAATAACCCAGCCAGATCTGCTAGCGGTCGACTAGACCAGAAGTCGGTCGACGATGTACATAGGATATGTGCACGAACCTAGCCTACAAGGTCGGTCGACCACACGGTCGACCGACTGTAAGCACAAAACTCTCAGGTGCAGCGGTCGACCGGACGGTCAACCGACAGGCTATCCCAGTCGACCGGGCGATCGACCGAGGCACAACGGTCAGAAATATGACCGTTGGGCCGGTCAACCGAAGGGCATTCTGGGCTTTTCCAGCTGCCAACGGCTATATTGTTTGAGAGGCTATAAATAGCCATCTCTTGGGTTGTTTTCTACAAAAAAATTAGAGCTTCTCTTCCCATCTTATAAGAGTTTTCCAGCAAGTTTTAGAAGAGTTTTGTGGCTCAAAGATTTATTTTTATTTTGTTTTCAAGGGTTAGAAAAATCAAGAAAAAAATAGAGTATTTGGGAAATTGGTTTTGATCTTCATTTCTATTTCATTCTAGTATTTTTTTCAAGTATTTTATTTGTGATTTTGATTTCCAAACACCTTATTTTCTCACACTTGAGCTATCTTCTCTATCCTATCTATTAGATCTTTTTTTGTGAGAAATATAGTTTGTGGTCTGTTGTGATCACCAAGAGTTGTTTGTGGCCTATTGTGATCTCTAAGTTTGTAATCCTTTCTTTACTTTGGGTTTGTGTTCATCCATCTTGTATTGAGGTGATTGTGGTGGAGTTTTGGCTTTGTGCCTTGTCCCTCTTCTGTAGGGTGATTGAGTTTGGCTTTGTGCCTTTATCCCTCTTGTGTAGAGGTGATTGTTGTTTTAGCTTTGTGCCTTGCCTCTCGTGTAGAGGTGGTTGTGTTGGAGAGAGGAGTTGTGTACTCCTAACTTTGTAATTGCAAATTCCTCGGTGGAGATTCCCTGTGTGGGAGGTCCTGTGTGAACATAGTGGAAATCCTTCTGTGTGAAGAAGGGGACGTAGAGCAGTGGCTCGAACCTCGAAACATATCTTGATGTTTGCGTTTGATGCACATCTCTAAATTCTATCTCTCTTATATCTTGCATTACTTATATTGTTCATATCTCATACATGCTAGATATTATTTGTATGCCCATACTTGTGTTGAACCAAGAGAGCTTCATATAGCACCTCAACTCTTATTTAGAGGAATCTAGAGGAGATAGTCAAGAGCCTGTCACAGGGAATTCGGCTATACTTTTTTGTTACACATAGTGTTGCAATTAGTTTTTTTTTTCGCATCATTTATCATTAGATTAGCAAATACACCTATTCACCCCCCTCTAGGTGTATTTTCAGTATGTCTTTCGTCTTCTGGGTACATCTTGATCTGGTTGTACCCTGAGAAGCCATCCATAAAAGACATTCTCTGAAAGTTACAGGTATTGTCAATCATGACATCAGTGATGGTTAGTGAGAACTCATCTTTAGGGCAAGCTACATTAAGATCGCGGTAGTCAATACAGATCCGGATTTTTTCATTCTTTTTAAGAACGGGGACAATTTTTGCTACCTAATTCGGATGTTTCTCTTCCCGTATGAAACTACATTCAATGAGTTTATGAACTTCAGCTACGATAGCTTTCACGATATCAGGGCGAAAACGCCGTTGCTGTTGTTTCACCGGCTTGACATCAGGCTTAATGTGTAAATGATGCATGGATATTTGCGGATCGAGACCAGGCATATCTTCATAATTCCATGCAAAAATATCGATATACTCTTGTATAAAAGCTATCAATTCCTCTCTTTCTGTAAATGATAGACTTTCACTTATAGAGATGGGTTTAGGGTGATCTCGACTATCCACATCAACTTGAATTACCCTATCCTCAGTGGGTGGTTCACGTTATTCAAATTGCTTTTTCCACTGGAGATCGAGTTGCTGAGCCTTGGCTCAGCGTCAAATGTTTCAGTAGCATCCTCATGCTCCAATTGATTGATTAAAGTAATATTGACGAAGAAGTTTTGAAGAGCAACCCCACACTAACATCTAATTCCCACTCAGATGAAGTGGAGGAATGTGACGGGAGAGATTCGTCTTCTTCGGACTGAAACAGAGCGGGAGGTGTAACATATCCCAACCTCCTGCGTGTTTTATCGTAATAATTTGCTGGCTTCCTTTTTGGCATGAAAGTCCGTAGAAGATCACGTCGTCCCTTTCTGAAGTTTAAACCTTTCCCACGCTGTAAATTGTACCCCATTTTTTTCATCATATGGTGCGCTGATCGTCCATAATGGAAAATTTGCGGGGGCTCTGAGTCTGAACTCGAGTCTGTAACTGCAGACATTGGGGGTTAGACCCTACCGAATACTATAGGCGATTGACTCCTTTTGGATGGAGGGATCACAAATACTGAGCCTTCCCCACTCTCTACAGATATACTTGTCACGCTTATATGGACAAGGGCATGTGCAAGGAGGTATCGTCAACACTCGAGGATAATCAAAAATGACATTCTCGTTGATCACCCGTTCACCATCATCATCGATGGATTATTACATTTAGGATCGTTAAAATATGCTACAATTGGTTTAAAAGTAAGAGTAGCTGGTGTGTCTTCTTCTGACTCTGAATCTGCTTCATTGCCGCTATCGTCGTCTTCAAGCAACGGTTCTTTTCCTACTTCGTTAGCTTCCTAATAGAGGAGAGCATCAGTAAAGTAGTTTTCAACTCCCTTGAATGGTTGTTTTTCAGCAAACACCATTAGTACTGTTGCATTATCTTTCACATGCTTGAAGCACTGGTGCAGAGTAGAGGGAACGATCCAATTAGCGTGAATCCAAGGTCGCCCAAGCAATAAATTGTATGACTGTCAGCGTCGATGACGTAACATGTCACTTCTGATTTTAGGTCCCCAATTCAACAGCAAAGTCAAATTTTTCCTAATGGGTGACTACTTCCTGCGTTGAAGCCATATATCGTAGTAGTCGTTGCAGATAGCATGTTAAGTACTATCCCAAAAAGTAGAGGAGTCTTTTAGGCATGATGCTGAGTGCAGACCCTGGATCAATCTGTACCCTCTCGATGCACATCGAGCCGATGTATCCAGTATAATACAGGTCGACCATGTTTATTGTCTTTGAGCAGCATGTCCTCAGCAGTGAAGGTGATGGCGGACATTTTTAACTGTACATGATGACATTTAGGACACAAAGGTTGACTGTCATCTTCAGAGGCGTCCGGCATATGTATCAGAAATGATTCTGAATTAGCCAGCATGTCTCTTTCGAGAGGCGAAGCAGCTTGTGCATAGTGATTCGAGCTGAAATATTAGCTAGTTGTGCCAATATATCAAAGCGGAAAGGGGCATCAAGTCCCGGACCCAAAGTTCTCTTCAACACGCTGTCAAACCAGACTTCTTTCTAATTTTCTTTTGCTGGCGTAGGAACTGAAGCCAGAAGAGGTAGTTCCGCTGACGTCGTTAGCTGTTGTGTCTCATCAGCGATCTTCTCATACTGCCTCAGGTATGATTTCTCAGACCAAGTACCTGTCGGTTGAGGTGTAGCATCCTGTACTGCGAAAGCATGCTTCTCATCTTCAGAATCACTGAGAGAAGTTAACGTTACGTTATCATCCTCTGGCAAGACAGAGACAACGTTACAGGATTTTCCTTTGGCTTGGGTTTCTTTGAATCCCATTGTTTTTCTTTGACAGGATCTGGGTGCACCCACATAATTTCCCCGGTCTTCAACGTTAATGGAAGATCTTTAGTCTCCTGCTGCTTTGCTGAAGGATTACTTACCTCCAGTCGTGCCTTTGGGACTAGAGCATGTCCGTCAAGGACAATAACCTTCGAAAAAGTGCCGAACTTAAGAGTCACCATGTTTGCAGTGACTTTCTTCTGTTCCGACTTTAAAGTAAGAACTCCAGCGTCGATCAAAGCCTGAATTTTGTCCTTGAGGATAAAGCATTTGTCGGTAGGATGGTGAACAATCTTATAGAAGAGGCAATAGTTGAGATTGTTTGTGCGTCCCACTTCGGTAGGGCATCGAACCTCTGGCAGCTTCAACTTATTGCCCTTTTGGAGCAAATGGAATATTGTAACCACCTGTTCAGCTTTGAAGGAGTGTTGTTTCGGAGGAAACTTGAACTTCTGATTGCTGGCGCCACCCTTCTTTATTTTCGGAGAAGTTTCCCCAACAACTCCGCGGACGTCGTTTCTTTCCTTTTGCTGGGAAGATTGTGCTATCTCGCCGTGTCCTTTGTTGTTCATATCCCATTTTCCTCTAGGTATGGAAGGCTCAAACATTTTAGCTGACTTCTCGGCTATTTCGGCTTGCTCAACAAGCTCTTTCAAAGTGTGGGCCTTGACAGCTCCCATGTGAATTTCTACTTGGTACAAAAAGTTGTGCCTACATGTCTGCAATAACATAGATAATGGCATCCCTACTGGACACATCAGAGATATGTTCCTGAATCTTTCAATGTAATCACAGACCGATTCTCCTTTCTTTTCCACGGTGGAAAGAAGTTTATCCATGGTTACCTCGGTGTCATCCTCATAGAAGCGAGAAAGGAACTGAGTCTCCAAATCGATCTAAGAGTTGATGGACCCGGTGGGAGGCTTCTAATCTAGTCGAAAGCCACTCCTTTGAGAGTACCGATAAACAATCTGGACATTATGGCATCATTATCTATTACATTACCAGTCTGGGACCGGAATTAATAAATATGTTGGTTCAGTGAACTCTTACCATCATACGTATGTAACATAGGTGGTTTGAATTTCGGCGGGTATGGCACTGAATCCCATTCTAGTGGGTAAGGGCGAGTCATGCTACTTTCTTTAGCTCATCCCCCTGAGTTAGGGATGCAATCTGAGCGTGGATGTCTTTAATAACCTCAGCATCAATTGAAGAACTTCCCTTTGACTTCTCAGTCTTAGGTCGTTCATCATCATTACGCTCCTCCTCATTATGATTACTCTCGGTATCATTGTTATTCCGGTTGGTTAGGAGCTGAGCTAGCATATGTTGAATATTATCTAAAGCTTCTTATTGTGCCCTAGAAGCTTGTTCTTGAGTCTCCATTGAAAATCACCTAGAGGGGGGGTGAATAGGTGATAATGCTAATCAATGCACAATTTAAAAATATGATGCAACAATCTCCCAAAACAAGACTAGAAGCCGGATTCCCCGTGAAGGGCTCTGAACTCCTTCCTCGTGATTCCTCTGGATATGAGTTGGAGGTGCACAATGAAATCTTGTTGTATGGGACTATGATTGACAAGATGAATGAAAACAAGTGAATATTGCAATGAAAGTAGAGAGCAAGTAATAAGAGCAATGAAAGTAAAGCAAGAATCAAGTGCAAGTAAACCAAACGCAAACACCGAGAATTGTTATCGAGGTTCGAGCACCCAGCTCTACTTCCCCGCCTTCCCCAGAAGGATTCCAACCACTTCCACTAACACAAAGATGTTACAAATTCACCGGAGTACCCAACTCCACAAACTCAAGTACAAGCAATCTCTTAGTAGTCAAAAGACCACAAACTCTCTCTTGCAAAATTCTCTTCCCTTACAAAGGTCCTTAGAAAACAATGAGTAGGAATGAAGCTCTTGTGTGTAAAGAAAAAGAAATCAGAGAGTTATTGAAAACACTTCAGAAAATGAGAGAGAATTTCAGCACAAAAACCAAGAAATCAAGCTCTTTTGAATGCCTTAAAGTTTTAAAACTTTTGCAAATTTTTCTTGTAATGAACCTCTCCCTAAACACCCCTATTTATAGTAGAGGGCTAGGGTTTAGAGATAAAACACACTTAAGGCTAATTAGAAAGTATTAGGATCAGCAAATGACATTTAAACCCTTATTAGAGAGAAAAAGACAAAATAAATCAGCCTTAAAATTATAGCTGTTACTGTTCAAACGGCTATTCCGGTCGACCGGTCGGTCGACCGAAGTACAAAAATAAGAGCCGTTGCCGGCTCTCGGTCGACCGAAAAATACAGAGAGCAATGGTCTTGCAGTCAGGCAAGTGTCGGTCGACTGCACGGTCGACCGTGAAACATGCACACGGATACGCACTGCTGCCAGAACCTCGGTCGACTGGGTCAGTCGACCGGCTTGGCCTGACACAGGGTCGGCCGACCCGGACGGTCGACCGGCTCAGGTCAAAAGCCAAAACAAAAACAGAATTTTGAGGAGAAATCTATTTTTAACAAAATAATTTTGAATAGAGATATTATAATGGATAAAAAGGAGTTTGTAGGCTGAAGATTGTATACAAACTATTTTTGTACATATTATAGGAAATATTTTTGGAAACAAGATGTGCGCAAAAACGTGTGTGATAGAGCTTCAAACCTATTCACTATTCTTTAACAAAACTACAAAACTAGAAACAAATTTAATGATATATCTTGAGCAATCTTGAAGTCTTGAGCCATGCAATGCCTTGCTAGAGCCTTCTCTTCTATGTTCCTTCCTTGATGAGCAAAACGCCTTCTTTGCTTCATGAACCTAGAAGTTCTTGCAATAGCCAAGCAATGGCCTCCAAATATGGTACTAACCTGAAACTTATCTTAAACAAACTAATTAGTACCAAATAGCTCTTATTTGTTTTGTTTCATCAAAACTCTAAACAAATGGAGAGTGTAACCTTTTGGGCCAACAATCTCCCCCTTTTTGATGATGACAAAACAAATAGGCTATAAGCAAAAATATAGGGGAGGAGAAAGCTCCCCCTCAAATTATGCTATCATGAAAACAATGTAAGGTGCAAGCAAAAATCATAAGACTAAAAATCATGAAATAAAATACTTGCAAAACACTTAAACTTAAAACCAAGAATTCATAAAAACACATTCAAAAACTAAAACATATATAAACTCATATGGAACCAAAACCATATGAACTCATATAACCATACATATACTCATTCTCCCCCTTTTTGTCATACATCAAAAAGGGTTAAGAAAACATTTTTATTCAATAACACAAACATTAAGTTCACCACAAATGAATGAAAATCTAGCAAAATCAAGTGGTTTAGTGAAAATATCGGCTAGTTGCAAATCCGTAGAAACATAATCAATATCTATATCTCCTTTCTCAAAATGATCTCTAAGAAAGTGATATCTAATCTCAATGTGCTTGGTCTTACTATGTTGATTTGCATTCTTAGTCATGTGTATAGTACTAGTATTATCACAAAATATTTTTATATGGTTATAATGCAAATCATAATCAAGGAGAGTATGTTTCATCCAAAGGACTTGTGCACAACAAGCCCCCGCGGCAACATACTCCGCCTCGGCGGTTGAGAAAGCTACGGAATTTTGTTTCCTAGAGGACCATGAAACAAGACAATTACCAAGAAATTGACATGTCCCACTAGTACTCTTTCTATCTACTCTACAACCCGCATAGTCGGCATCCGAATAACTCGTCATTGAGAAATCTCCGGTTTTCGGATACCATAGACCCATTCCAATTGTGCCCTTAATATAACGAATAATGCGTTTTACCGCAATAAGATGGACTCTTTGGGACACGATTGAAATCTAGCACAAAGACACACACTAAACATGATATCCGGCCTACTTGCTGTCAAATACAAAAGACTACCTATCATGCTTCTATACAATTTAATATCAACATTTTTACCTTGGTCATCCTTATCAAGCTTGGTGGTAGTTGCCATGGGAGTGTTGCAAACCTTTGAGTCTTCAAGTCCAAACTCTTTACGAGTTCCTTTACGTATTTGGCTTGACATATGAAGTTCCCATCTTGCAATTGCTTGATTTAGAGTCCAAGAAAGAAATTAAGCTCACCCATTGAAGACATTTCAAACTCACATTGCATAACCTTTTCAAATTCCTTGCATAAAAACTCATTAGTAGAACCAAAAATTATATCATCAACATAAATTTGCACAATTAAAATGTCATTATCAACATGCTTAGTGAATAGAGTTGTGTCTACTTTGCCTTTAATAAAATTATTTGAAATGAGAAAACTAGAAAGCCTTTCATACCAATCTCTTGGAGCTTGTTTCAATCCATACAAAGCTTTATCAAGTTTAAAAACAAAATTAGGATGAACATGATCAATAAAACCGGGAGGTTGTTCAACATAAACTTCTTCATTTATAAAACCATTCAAAAATGCACTTTTCACATCTATTTGAAAAAGTTCAAAATTTTTAAAAGATGCAAAAGCTAGTGTCATCCGTATGGCTTCTAGCCGTGCTACGGGTGCAAAGGTCTCCTCAAAGTCAATTCTCTCAACTTGAGTGTAACCTTAAGCCACTAACCTAGCTTTATTCCTAATGACATTTCCGGACTCATCCATCTTGTTTCTAAAGATCCACTTAGTACCAATTATTGGTCTATCGTGGGGCCTAGGAACAAGGTGCCAAACTTGGTTGCGCTCAAATTGATTGAGTTCCTCTTACATGGCTAGCAACCAATATGAATCTGCCTCGGCTTCGAGTATGCTTTTGGGTTCAAAATGAGAAATGAAAGCAAAGTTACCACATAGGTCATGGAGTTTGGAGCGAGTTGTTACCCCTTTAGATGCATCACCTAAGATGAGCTCCTTGGGATGATTTGTGGCATATCTCCAAGCTTTAGGAAGCGGTTGAGAGCTTTCCTCTTTATCCTCTTGAACATCATCAATTGATTCTTGCTTATCTTCTTGAGCGGGTAAGTCCTTCAAGGATAGTTTCTCCATGTTTTCACCTAATGGTTCCATCTCTACAACATTCTCAACAAACACATTAGATTCTTCAAATTTAACATGCATGGTTTCTTCAATGGTAAGTGAAGATCTATTGAATACTCTATAAGCTTTAATAGTTGTAGAATATCCAACAAAGATTGCTTCAAAAGCCTTAGCATCAAATTTACCCAAATTATCTTTAGTGTTCAAACAAAACACTTGCATCCAAAAACTTTGAAATAAGCAACATTAGGTTTTCTAGAGTGATACATTTCAAAAGATGTTTTAGAAGAATTTTTACACAAATAAATACGATTTGATATATAGCATGCGGTGTTTACGGCCTCGGCCCATAGATATTGAGGGAGGTCATATTCACTTATCATTGTCCTAACCATCTCTTGAAGTGTTCTATTTTTCCTTTCTACAACTCCATTTTATTGTGGAGTTCTAGGACAAGACATTTCATGCTTAATTCCCTTTTCATCACAATAAGTCATGAAGAGTTGGTTAACAAACTCACCACCTCTATCACTCCTATTTTCAAAATCGAAAAACCCTTTCTTTTTCAACCCTTTTTCGAAAAATCTTGAAATGAGAAAAAGTTTGATCTTTGTGTTCCAAAAAGAAAACCTAAGTAAATCGGGAAAAATCATCAACTAAAACAAATGCATATCTACTACCATTTAAGCTTTTAGTTTTAGTTGGTCCAAAAAGATCCATATGAATTAATTCTAATGGTCTAGTTGACATGATATCCTTGATTGGTTTGAAGGAAGACTTGGTTTGTTTCCCAAGTTGGCACGCATCATAAATGCGGTCTTTCTCAAACTTCAAGCAAGGTATACCCTTCACCAATTCCTTAGAATTAATCCTAGAAAGATGGTCAAAAGATGCATGTCCTAATCTTCAATGCCAAAGCCAAGAATTTTCATCAAAAGCATTCAAGCATTTAGTAGAACAATCTAAATTAAGCATGTCAATGATATAAACATTATTGTCACGAAAACCGGTGAGAATACAATCATTGGTTTTAACATCAAAAATCTTGCAAGAAGAATCATCAAAAACAACTTTAAGTCCACGGTCACAAAGTTGACTAATACTAAGCAAGTTATGCTTCAAACCATCAACAAGAGCTACATTTTCTATAATAGGAGATGCACCAATTTGAATGTTACCTATACCGATGATAGTTCCCTTGGAGTCATCCCCGAAGGTGACGGTGCCACCTTTCATGTACCTTGATAGGGTTGTAAAGTTGTTGATGTCCCATGTCATGTGTCTTGAACAACCACTATCAAGGTACCACTGCTCCCTACGTCTTGGAGCCTTGGTGTGTACCTACATCAAATAATTTAGGACTTGATTTTGGTACCCACATTTTCTTGGGTCCTAAAGAGTTAGTTTCATTAACCCAAACAAGATTATTGGTTCTATTTACTTGGTCATGACAAAATTTAGCCAAGTGTCCATTCTTACCACAATATGTGCATCTATACACTCTACCATATTTAAAAGCATAGTGAGTGTGTGATTTGTGAGCATGAGAATTGTGAGCATGAGAAGATTTAGCATGAGAAGTGTTATGTGTAGTGTGAGCATGAGGAATCTTAACATGTGAATCTTTAGCATGAGAGGTGTGCTTTTTAGAAAATATTTCTTCAAGTTTCTTAGTGTTAAAAGCACAATCCTTTAAAGTCTTTTCAAAATCAACAATTCTAGTTTTTAAAGAAGAAATTTCTTTTTCATCAATCTTAAGAATTTGCTTTACAAGCAACTTTGTAAGCACTAAATTCATTTTGGGTAGAAATGAGATTTGAAGAAATTTCATCTTTTTCTTTAGAAATAATAGCAAGTTGATTTTTAAGAAAAGCAACTTCCTTTTCCAATTTAGAGCATTCAATCTTTTTATTATCATAGGTTTCTGAAAGTTCAACAAAGGCATGAACAAGAACTTCTTTACTTAATTCATCATCTTCATCATCAAGAGGTTGAGGGGTTACCTTTGGTGTGCTTGCCATGAAACACATATTTGCCGTATCCACCTCTTCTTCGGACTCGCTTTCCGAATCCCAAGTAGCTTTGTATGCTTTCTTTTCTTCCGACTTCTTTGGCTTGAAGGAGGAAGTCATCTTCTTCTTGAACTCCGGGCAATCGGCCATGATATGTCCGGGCTTTCGGCAATTGTAGCAAATGATTCTTCTCTTCTCTTTTCTTTCAAACTTCCTTCTAAAGTTGAGCTTGTTCCTCCGGTACATCCTCTTCACATTTCGCATAAGGAGGGAGAGCTCCTCATCTTCTTCTTCATCTTCTTCATCGTCCTCAAGAGTGGATGAAGACTTGAAGGCTATGGACTTCTTCTTTAGTGGAGCGGCCTCTTCTCTTGCTTTCTTTTCCATCTCATGGGTCTTTAAGTTCCCAATGAGACTCATGAGGTCCATCTCATCCTTGTCGTTCAATTCTTTCAAGGTGGTGGCCTTGATCTCCCATGATGTAGGAAGTGCCCGAATCACTTTTCGCACCTTTTGGTCATTGGAGATGTCATCACCTAAAGAAGAAAGAGCATTGGTGATTTTAGTAAATCTAGTAATCATACAATCAATAGATTCTTCATCAATCATTTAAAAGATTCATATTGGGACCTCAAGAGATCTATCTTAGCTCTCTTGACTTGTGATGTCCCCTCGTGTGTGTGACCAACAAATGTTGCCAAATCTCATAAGCGAATTGGCAGTGAATTACCCGTGTAAGGTCGTCCTCATTCAAGGCAGTTAGAAGAGAATTTTGGGCCTTGGAGTTAGCCTCATAGTCTCTAAAGGTAAAGTCGGTCCATGTGCTTTCATCACTATCGGGTACTACATAGAGTTGGTCAAGGATTTAGCTACTAAGCTACCTAAAGATTGCAAAAAGATAGTCATCCTAACCTTCCAAATAGGAAAGTTGAGTCCATCAAATTTAGGAGGGGTTTTGATGTTATCGGCCATGTTTACTAGTGAATGACAAATGGAATGCAAATGTTGATTAGCAAATTTTAAGGATCTCTCTAAGGATGTTAAGCCAAACCTAGAGTCCAAGCTCTGATACCAATTGAAAATCACCTAGAGGGGGGGTGAATAGGTGATAATGCTAATCAATGCACAATTTAAAAATATGATGCAACAATCTCCCAAAACAAGACTAGAAGCCGGATTCCCCGTGAAGGGCTCTGAACTCCTTCCTCGTGATTCCTCTGGATATGAGTTGGAGGTGCACAATGCAATCTTGTTGTATGGGACTATGATTGACAAGATGAATGAAAACAAGTGAATATTGCAATGAAAGTAGAGAGCAAGTAATAAGAGCAATGAAAGTAAAGCAAGAATTAAGTGCAAGTAAACCAAACACAAACACCGAGAATTGTTATCGAGGTTCGAGCACCCAGCTCTACTTCCCCGCCTTCCCCAGAAGGATTCCAACCACTTCCACTATCACAAAGATGTTACAAATTCACCGGAGTACCCAACTCCACAAACTCAAGTACAAGCAATCTCTTAGTAGTCAAAAGACCACAAACTCTCTCTTGCAAATTCTCTTCCCTTACAAAGGTCCTTAGAGAACAATGAGTAGGAATGAAGCTCTTGTGTGTAAAGAAAAAGAAATCAGAGAGTTCTTGAAAACACTTCAGAAAATGAGAGAGAATTTCAGCACAAAAACAAGAAATCAAGCTCTTTTGAATGCCTTAAACTTTTGAAACTTTTGTAAATTTTTCTTGTAATGAACCTCTCCCTAAACACCCCTATTTATAGTAGAGGGCTAGGGTTTAGAGATAAAACACACTTAAGGCTAATTAGAAAGTTTAGGATCAGCAAATGACATTTAAACCCTTATTAGAGAGAAAAAGACAAAATAAATTAGCCTTAAAATTATAGCCGTTACTGTTCAAACGGCTATTCCGATCGACCGGTCGGTCGACCAAAGTACAAAAATAAGAGCCGTTGCCGGCTCTCGGTCGACCGTCCGGTCGACCGAAAAATACAGAGAGCAATGGTCTTGCAGTCAGGCAGGTGTCGGTCGACCGTGAAACATGCACACGGATACGCACTGCTGCCAGAACCTCGGTCGACTGGGTCGGTCGACCGGCTTGGCCTGACACAGGGTCGGCCGACCTAGACGGTCGACCAGCTCAGGTCAAAAGCCAAAACAAAAACAGAATTTTGAGGAGAAATCTATTTTTAAAAAAATAATTTTGAATAGAGATATATATAATGGATAAAAAGGAGTTTGTAGGCTGAAGATTGTATACAAACTATTTTGTACATATTATAGGAAATATTTTTGGAAACAAGATGTGCGCAAAAACGTGTGTGATAGAGCTTCAAACCTATTCACTATTCTTTAACAAAACTACAAAACTAGAAACAAATCTAATGATATATCTTGAGCAATCTTGAAGTCTTTAGCCATGTAATGCCTTGCTAGAGCCTTCTCTTCTATGTTCCTTCCTTGATGAGCAAAACGCCTTCTTTGCTTCATGAACCTAGAAGTTCTTGCAATAGCCAAGCAATGGCCTCCAAATATGGTACTAACCTGAAACTTATCTTAAACAAACTAATTAGTACCAAATAGCTCTTATTTGTTTTGTTATCATCAAAACTCTAAACAAATGGAGAGTGTAACCTTTTGGGCCAACATCCATCTCTTGGCGAAGGTCATCATTGTTGTTATCAGCCATGTTAGCTGACACTCTGCCTGTTTGCATAGAGCTGACCGTTGCTGAAGAGGCATACCCACTAGCTTCTTTCCCCTCATCATCGAACCATTGGAAGAGACTTTTCAGTAGATCTAGTGACATGACCCCAATTGAAGAGGACGGTTGTTAATAATTAAAGGGGATTGCTACCCTGGATCTTGTGCCTCAGAACGCACCTTCTTGTCCTACTAAGACTTGGCCCAAATCTGGGCTATAATCTGAATCCTGAGAACTGAACAAAGGAGAGTTAGTATCACGTCTCCTTCGTCTGGCCCTGAGCGGTTCACGCCCCTCCCTATCATGTTGACGGATGTTGACAGAAGATCCGGCACGTTTCATGATTTGTTCCTTTTCTGAGGCTTCACAGGGGCTTGAATCAATAGTCGGTTGAAAACTGACTGTCGAGCTGGTAGAGTGGCGGGGACTGACCCTAGTCGGCAATGGACTGAATGGACTGTCACCAACTGGCACCCTATTTGTTCACAGCAGGAGGTAGAAATATGGAGTAGTTCTTTACAATAGAACTTTCGTTTGTTAGTTAAGAACTCTCGTAAATCAGGATTAACCATGCTTAAGTGATCTAGTACAAAGACTCGAGGAGATCGTGTACTGGGCTGTTCAGGCTGGAGAACTCATGCTCAATACGTTGCTAAGCCTATAATCGCTTCTCATCTAGCACTTCAAGCTCTTGGAGACGTAACTGATAGTTATCTTCATTAGTCATCTGGGTTGTCAAAGCAAGACGAAGTGACGGTATTTGAATCTCCAAAGATATAACTGCTTCACATCCGTATACTAGAGAAAAAGGTGTGTTGCCTGTTGGGGTTCGTATTGTAGTCTGATAGGCCGAAGGCATTCACTAAGCTTCTCATTCTAATCTCGCTTGCTTGCAGAGATGAACTTTTTAAGAAGTTTGATGATCGTCATGTTGAATGCTTATGCTAATCCACTGGCGGCAAGGTTGTAAGCAGTTGATGTCACATTCTGAATCCGGTACTTGTCGCAAAATTGATAGAACGATTGACTAGCGAATTGGGACCATTGTCATGGATGATCCGTCTGATGACACCAAATCGGTAGATGACATGATGTCTGATGAAATAACCACGTTGGTGGTTTTAACTTCAACAACGGAACAGCCTCCACCCACTTTGAGAAGTAATCAGTTATTGCAAGGATGAATCGATGACCTTTAGCAGACGGAGGACTTATTGGCCCTATTATATCAATTCCCCAAGCTTCGAATGGCCATGATGCAATTGCGGGGTGGAGTAGTTCCGGGGTTGGTGTATAAAATCTGCATCAATTTGACAAGCCTTACACCATTTTACTTAACTGTGTCGGTGAGCATAGTTGGCCAGTAATAGCCAAGTCGGTACAATCGATCCTTAAGCTTTGGTCCTGGTTGATGAGCTTCACATATGTCATCATGAGCCTCTTTGATAACTTCTTGTGCCTCTGAATTGGATAGACAACGAAAAAGTATACCATCATATGAACGGCGGTATAGCGTTTTTACCACTGCATCGTAGTAAACTCGAGTAGACCTTTGTCGAATGGACACCACTTCCCTGGGATCATCAGGTAATATGCCGTGCAAGGCATAGTCGTGAGAATTGCCAGTCTCTTGGTTCAAAGTTTGTCGAGGTTTATGAACTTCGCTAACCTCTAGACCGTACTTCGGACAGAAGAGATGACGGGTGGTTACCATGAGATGATAACTAGTATCTGTTGACACTTAAAAAAGACAAGATTCTTATTGGTCCGAACAATGTCTAAACTTGTTGACATTTACAAAAGACAAGTGACAGACGAGCTGAAGACCAGTTTCCACCCATCTCCAAGGGACAAGGAAGCAACTTGGACTCCACTGATCCAGCAAGAAGACAGTGAACCCGGATTGTTTCTAAACAGACCTCAGCAGGTCTAAGATGCTAGCACTTAGCATCGCATGAGCCCAAAGGGATAGCCTCGCTTGAGAGGCTAATATCACTCGACTTCGCCTCGAAGCCATCCAGAGCCTCGCCAAGAAGCTAACTCGCAACTTCGCCACAGGGGACTTTCAGCTCCGCAAAGGGTTTCTTTCGGACTTCGCCAGAAGCTGCCTCTAGCTCCGCTACGAGCTCAATGCGGACAACTCCGCTATTTGTCTGCTATGGTCAACCTTTGACCAATCAAATCTTCGGATGAGATCAGAGCCAATCAGATCAAATCCAATTAAGATCAAATCGGAGATCAAATTTGGCAGTTGATTGCCACAATCTCTTGACTCTTCTAAAACGAGTAAGAAGATCAGGGGAAATCCTCCAACGATATGGAAAGGATCAAGAAGATCAACCGACTTGCCAATTCTAGCTTCGCAGAAGCTGATCCTAGCCTCGCAGCAAGGCTACTTTCCAGATTTAAACAGATTCGATTCAATCTGTTTCTATATTTTCAAGGGACGATTATACCCTTGCTCTCCCTATAAATAGCCCGCCAGGGGTACAAGGAGGGGGGATGGGGAAAAAAGAGGACTCCACAAGCAGAGGCTTCTTCATAACGCACCGTGCGCTCTCGAATTCAGAGACCTTTTAGAGAATTGCTTTCTCTATCCAGGGTGTTGATACCCTAACATCGTCCTTCTTCTCAAGGAATCTCCGGAACCAGGCGAGAAGGAATTCCTAATTGAAGGTGATTTTGAGAAGCAACAAGAGGGTTCTACCAACCTTCTATTCTCTGATTCCTGGAACCAGGCGAGAAGGGAATCTCATCGCTCGCATCGTCAAAGGGACAAAGTGGTCGCGCGCTGACCAGACTCCTATCGGCACTTCTTCAGAATCTCTGAGGAGATCTACTTGTAATCTTTTTAAGAATACTTGTAATTTAGCTCCTCAAACCTTTTATTGTGTTTTTTCCCCCCTTTGCAAACATAATGGAAAACAAGATGGCGACTCCGCTGGGGATGGAATTCTCCACTGCCGAGAATCAAGTGTCGCAATGCGACGAATAGACCTTCGGGTCTAACTCTGAATTCAGAAAAGCCGGTACAGCCAGAGCCCCTCTGGCTAAATCTTCAAGGAAAGTCTCTGCGGAGACAGAAAAGGTTCTCTACGAAACCTACTGCGGTTATTTGGCGCAACAAGGAAGCACGTCCGCAGTCTGATTCCTTTGCTTGTGAGAACTTGGTGGTTCAGTTCGATCAAGGAAGATTTGAAGAAGTCCTCTCTGGGGGTGGCCCATGCTTCAAGCACGGAAGCATAGGAAGGTTTCCACGACCAAGGTTTCAAAGCAGAAACTGGAAGCAGAATTCTGCCAACACCCCTCAGCCTCGCGTGTGGCTAATCAGGTTCCTTGCGAACCTAAGTCTCCTCTGCCAAGGCGGGTATGGAAGCCTAAACAGAAGTCTCCAACCGAAGCTTCAGGCGTAGCTACGCCTAAACCGCGCCTCTCTCGCGAAGAAAAAGGCAGGATGCCTGTCTGCTCCAATCATAAAGTTACGACGGCAATCATATCGTCGTCTAATTAAGAGCAGCAATGCCTCGCGCCGGCCTCGTTCTCATAAGCGAAACTACTGTACCACAGCGTACGCGCAGGGTCCATGACCGCGAAGCTGAAGCCAAAGTACTATCTAAGGCTAATTGCCTTCGCAGCAGCATAGCGGGTAAAGCACCACAGCGTGCTCCGCTTTCCAGTGCGTCAAGCACTAAGCTCACGCCTGATGGCGAAGCTAAAACCAAAGTACTATTCAGTGCTAATCCCATCTGTAGGGAAAAGAAGCAGGACATCGTCCTATGCGCGATCCAAAAGAGCCTTTGCGCTCGATTGCAGAGACCCAACCGGGTCTGATTTGAGGAAATTGTTGACGGATAGACAAACCTCTTCCCCCTATTGTCAACAAGTGGGATGTCAGCTGGTGACACTCCACTCGGTCCATTGCCGGCTGGGACTAATCCCCGCCACGCCTCCAAGATGACGGTCAGTTTTTGATCGGTTATCGGTACAGGCCCCGAGGAAACACCGCAAAAGGAGCACCTCACGAGATCCAGCCTCCGCATCCGTCAACATGACCGGAAGAGGACAAGAGTCCCCAGATCCAGACTACAGCCCAGGCTTAGGCGAAGTCTTGGTGCATGAAAAGGTGTTTTCCGAAACACCAGATCCAGGGTGGCGATACCCTACACTTATGAACAGCCTTCTTCCTCGACGGCCCTAGCCTCTCCGGAGCCCAGGAGATCACTCCAACCATCGGATGAAGAAGATGAAGACAGTGGGTATGCCTCTTCAGTGACAGTTAGCTCGGTGCGAAGACAAAGCATCAGTCAATATGGCTGATAATGTTAACGACGACCTTCGTCGACGCCTGGGAGCTCAGGAGCAAACTTCCAGAACCCAGCAAGAAGCTCTGGATAATATTCAACAGATGCTCGCTCAACTCCTCAGTAACCGGAATAACAATGATGCCGGGAGCAATCACGATGAGGAGGAACACTTCAGCAATGAGCAACCAAAGCCGGAGAAATCCAAGGAGGGTTCTTCCTTAGACGCCGAAGTCCTTAAGGGCCTCCAGGCTCAAATCGCATCCCTAGCTCAGAGGGATGAATTAAAAAGGTAGGGGCAGTCCGTCCTTATCCGCTGGAGTGGGATTCGGTGCCATATCCACCGAAGTTCAAACACCAACGTTGCATACCTATTACGGAAAGAGCTCGCCAAATCAGCACATCTACTATTTCCGGTCTCAGACTGGTAATGTTATAAGCAATGACGCCATCATGGCTAGGCTGTTCATTGGCACCTTGAGGGGGTAGCATTTGACTGGTTCCGAAGTCTTCCCCCAGGCTCTATCAACTCCTGGATCGACCTGGAAACTCGGTTCCTCCTCTCCGTTTCTATGAGGACAATACCGAAGTAACCATGGACAAGCTCCTCTCCACTGTGCAGAAAAGGGGCGAATCTGTCCGTGACTATATTGAACGTTTCAGAAATTTATCTTGATGTGCCCAGAAGGGATGCCATTACCCATGCTCCTACAGACATGCACACAACTTCTTAGACCAAGTGGAAGTTCGCATGGGGGCTGTTAAAGCCCACACCTGGAAAGAATTGGTCGAACAAGCTGAGATAGCCGAGAAGTCGGCTAAAAAGTTCGAACCATCCGCCCCTAGAGGCAAGTGGGGGATGAACAACAAAGGGCGTAGCGACCTATCGCAATCTTCTCAAGCTAAAGGCAAAGAGACAATGTCTGTGGATTTATCCGGAGATGTGCAGTCGAAGGCCAAGAAGAGCGGCTTCAACAATCAGGAGCCTAAGTTCCCTCCAAAGCAGTACTCCTTCAAAGACGATCAGGTGGTCACGATATTCCATCTGCTTCACAAAGGGAACAAAATGAACTGCCAGATGCTCGGTGTCCCAATGAGATAGGGCGCACAAACGACCCTAAATACTGCCTCTACCACAGGATGATCCACCATCCTACTGACAAGTGTTATGTCCTCAAGGACAGAATACAAGCCCTGGTCGATGCCGGGGTTCTGACGTTGAAGACGGAGCAGAAGAAAGTCACTGCCAATATGGTGACACTTGAGTTCGGCAGTACCCAAAAGGTCACAGTTCCTGACGGGACCTATCCAGCCCCTGCGCCACGGTTGGAAGTCAAGTATCCTTCAGCAACAACTCAAAACAATAAGGGTCTTGTTCCCTTAACATTAGAGACAGGGGAAGTCATGTGGATACACCCGGACCTCGTCGAAGACGTACAGCGGGATTCAAAGGAGCCCAACTCAAAGGGCAAATCTTGCAATGCCATCTCTCTCCCTGCCAGACGACGGCAATCTTACTTCAGCTTCCCTCAGTGATTCAGAAGGAGAAAAGCTTGCTTGCACGGCGCAAGCCGATACGCCTCAACAGACGGGCACCCGATCCAGAAAATCATACTTGAGGCAGTATGAAAAGTCTACTGACGAGACCAACAGCAAACGACGTCAGTACAAGTACCAGCATCCACTCCAATCCCAACCAAGGGAAAAGAGAGGCCTAAGGAGGTACGATTCGACCACGTGTTGAAGAAACCACCAGGCCAAGGGTTTGATACGCCCTTTCGGTTTGACATATTGGCTCAACTGGCCAATATCCCAGCTCGTATCACTATACACGAGCTCCTTCGCCTCTCAAAAGAGACAAGAGAAGCACTCAGGAGGCGCTAGCCAATTCAGAATCCTTTCTGACATGCATCCCTGAGATCCCTACGAAGACGTTCAGTCTCCTTGCCAGAATGTCATCATACACAATCCAAGGTGCCTGCCATCACATTCACAGCGGAAGATATGCTTCTCAAAGACAACAAGCACGATCGACCTCTGTACTACACCGATATATCGGTTCAACGTGCATGAAAGAATACAAGTCGATCCAGGGTCTGCATTCAGCATCATCCCAAAGGCTTCTCTACTTCCTCGGCATACCATTGTACAGGTTGTCCGCAACCTACTACAATATACGGTTTCAACGCCGGGCAGTCATCCACTTGGGAAAATCCGACTCCGTTGCAGAATCGGGAGTCTGAAGTCAGAAGTGACATGCTATGTCATTGATGCTGACACATCATATAAACTGCTGCTGGGACGGCCATGGATCCATGCCAACTGGATCGTTCCTCTACTCTGCACCAATGCTTCAAATATGTTGAAGATGATGCGACAGTACGAACTGTCTTTGCTGAAAAGCAACCATTCAAGGGGTGGAAAATTACTTCACTGACGCTCTCCTGTATCAAGAGGCCGGTGGAGTACTCAAAGAACCGTTGCCGGACGATGATGAAAGTGGCAACGAGGCGGATTCAGAATCCGAAGCAGGCATGCCAGCCATTCTGATTGGTGAACCAATTATAGCATGTCCAAATAATCCCCTATGTAATACTCCTTCAGAGGATGAAGGTGAATGGGTAATTAATGATAATATTTCTTTTGATTATCCAAGGACTGTTGGGTTATTTGAATCCATTACGGATAGCCCCCTACACATGCCTTTACATAGGCCAAGTGCATCCAATACACCCATGGAATCCGTAGAAGGAGCCGTCTTGTAATCCCGCCATCCAAAGAAGGTCAGTTACCGATAATCTTCGGTAGAACCCAACACGGGACCCACGGTCCCAGATTCAAGTTCAGACTCAGATACTCTACAATTCTTTCATTACGCGCAGTCAGTGCGCATAATATGAAGAAAATGGGATACGACTTGAAGCATGAGCAGGCCTAAATTTCGGAAAAGGAGGCACGGTTTGATGTGAACTTTGTGCCTAAAGGGAAGCCTGCAAATTACTATGATAGTACAGACAGGGGGCTAGGGTATGTTACACCCACATCGTCAACAACGGTTCAAGCCAAGGACGATGGATCAGTTCCATCACATTCAGCCTCATCCTCCGAGGGGATTCAAATGTCAGTATAGGAGGAATGTTCGAAAACCTCACTGCTAATATGACCTCAAGCAGTCAATTGGAGCCCGCAGAAGCTATTGATGAGGAGCCATGGGCCCAGCACTTAGACCTTCAATGGGAAAAGCGATTCGAATCGCGCGAACCACCTACTGAAGACAAGATGATGCAGGTCACTTGGGTAGTCAAGACCATCCAAACCCATCTTTATAAGTGAAAGCCTATCACTTACGGAAAGG